>JAZHYW010049117.1:0-106991 GCA_037355805.1 Ixodes ricinus | reverse complement strand
GGCCTCTACCTCGTTTTATAATCCGCTGATTTTACACAGTTTGGTTTTCATTTTCATCTAATTACTGGTGTTTTAGGCTTATTGCGGCTTCTCAGCCTCTTTTCGGCCTTTAGAAAAGCTCATCATACTTGCATTCGGAAAATACGCCCAAAGAATACCAGAAAGGCAGGCTTTGATGGCGAAAGAACATCCTTCATGGTTGCAAGTACTCCAAATTTATACTTTTTAGAATTTCCCTTGCCGCTGCCTGAGAGCGACAGAACGTACTAATTGGTCGACGATCCGGACCACCGAGAGAGGTCGTGTGAATCGTTGCCATCTGGAATCTGGCGCGATGCAGTAGCTCGTAAAACAGCTTGGAAAGCTTCTTGCTAACGTGGTAGGGACCCTCCCATCTCTTTGCTAAAGAGGCGGTAAAGCTTCTAGCAGCACCACTCAGCGGATGAGTTCCCCTCAGCACGAGATTTGCTATCTTGCGCTGCAGATTTCGCCCTTGTAATCAACAGAGCACGAAACCTGGCTGTGCCATCCTTCTTTGGAGCAAGCACCACCGCCGAAGCCCATGGGCCTCGGGCCTCACGTTGCGCGGCGGTATAGGATTTCCCTTGCCGCTATCCGTCTCGAAGATCGACGCAACGCACTGGTTCGTTAACAGTGCTTATTTAGTCACTTTTATCGCCAAGCGCCGCGACACAAAAGCCCCTGCCCATACGCTCCACGGGCCTTTTATCAGCAGCGGAACGGAGCTCGCATGGCCAATGGCACTTGGCCACCTCGCGGAAGATATGACTACAGACGATCTAACGCGTGGGCACCCTGGTCCAATGCTTTATGTCTAGGTTGACCACAACTAATTTTCGCCATAAGTCAGTCCCAGCCCAGCCGAAGCTAGGAGCCAATTAGACCAATCAAACACTGTGAAAGAGAGGCGTCACTAAGTTTATTGTCTGCCATTGTGCGTGCTACTCTAGACCCAATACATTGCGTGTATATGTTTATATCTCTACCCGCTTTTTAACGTGCTCCAACTTTTGGTAAAACAAAAATGCAGCAGTCTAGATGTTTCCCTCAAGCCTAGTATTATCTTTATTCCCGCTGGAGACGCACCGCTGGGCCAGAACAAGGAGCTCAGTTAATGCTTAGATGAGCTTCATCTGCAAGTAATTACTTCGATGCATTAACCGTATTATTTTATTTCCGCTCCAATTCGTCTTTTATTATATCATCGGTAACATAAAGCACATATATTCTACGATGCAACTGGAGGCAATTTTTGATATGTGCATAATTTTAAGGTGCCTGTTTCGGACAATAATAACAATATTACAAAACTCACTCTCCTGCTGTAATGCTTCAGCGGTTCAGTGTGTTCTGTGAATAAATATATAAATATATTAAAGGTTCTAAAATGTGGCTCTTGCTCGTTGTATTTTGGACTAAGTTGGCGCTGAGCCATTAGCACCTAATCAATCAATACTAGAAAAGTTTAATATGATCGAATGAGATTTCCATGGCTTCTAAGCGCATAAAGCACGACGAAAATTAAAATTTCACAAGAAGGTATTTTCGGAATACGGCTTTCTGCGGGTTAGCCTTACAACTTGACAAATGTCCCTTCCAGTCGCGAGTGTTCTACGAGTAACAATGTAGTAGAGCAAAATAATTGCGTAAGGTCTTAGCCACTGCTTTCAAATGCTCCATACTTATTTTTGAAAAACATGTCAACCAATTGCATACGTGCATTAACCAATATTGACGATTCATGTCCAACAAAAGAGACAAATGACAAAGGGTCTTGCTTTTTTGACGCAAAGGTCTCGAAGGATACAATTATTTCCAGAACTAAAATAAAATCAATCCCTTCTATAAAACAAATGAAAGGAATAAATATTGCCAAGGTACGGTTCTTTTCAACTAACCTAAAGGTTTCAAATGTTTTCAAAATGTTTCTCCGAGATGCAAATGATTCTTTTCGCTGATGGAATCGGCGCCGTAATTTGCATTGTAAAGTGATATTGCTTTAAATATGCATCAATGAAGGGACTCTTTGCACGACAACGAAATTGAAAACTCAAAATGATAATGGAAATATCCGAATAAAAATTTGTAATGGAAACGCAGAGAACACGCCGTTCTCAAAGCGGCAATTTTGTCGGATCACCTCCGTTATAGCCACGCTAAAGAAACGCCGGACGCCCGAACATCTTATTAGCGTTCTGTATCGATTGAGAAGACAAAATACATCGATAAAAAACGCCAGAAATTATTCATACAGCAAGGAGCGCGAACACATAAGCCCCATCATGCTTTGCAAAATGTTTTTATGACTTAACCTTGCGAAGTTTATGTTCGGACGCCATCGCGATGCACATCTACGCAATTAGCATTATTAACTTTAATAGTAACACACTTTATAAGTGCAATTCAGACCAAATTTCATTTTTTTTGTTACAAATTTTACAAAATTCTAATAGAAAACGATGCAAAGGTGCCGCTTTGCAGTTGTGCACGAGTATACTACTTTTTTGGGGGGAATAAAGGCATATTTCGAATTTTGAAATTATTTAGGTGTAGATTATGTTAGTAAATATTACTTCATTTAGGTAAGGGCGGTATTCACGTCGATTTCCTTTCAAAAATATGTACGACATAAATTTTATATTACTCACTCACCCGTGCCGCGTTCACACCATGTTTTGGAGCCCTTGGAAATAGAATGACGACATCATCTAAACTTGTATGGGTGTCTTGCATGCAAATTAAGATTACTGGGAGCACATGCTTGGTGTAGAGTGGGCGCAGTTGCGGTTCCATACGCTTTGAAAATGCGCTTTCCAGAGCTTAAGATGCGATATAAAAAATTACAAGCGGTATCGTTGTGCTCTGTAGTCAACGTGTTTCTCATTTAAACCGTTTCCTGCGATTTCAGGTAAAAATTTCGATGACCAGTAACAAGGATCTTAAGCACCAAAATGATTGAAGTGTCGCTACTCTGATGAGTAGCTTGTTTTAAGGGCTCTAGCGGCGATCAAAAGTCGCCGAAGTGGATGCTATGAGTCCTACTCAATTGTGGAGCTTCGCTTCGGAGGGTGTTTACCTCGTGTGTCGCCTTTAGTGTGCGAACGCTACGCGCTAGGTCACAATACCATCATCAACGGCTACTCTTCTTCATATTTTCGCACAAGAACCTATTTTCGGAACGCATTAGGCTGTTTTAGAGCGCAGCTCGTAGGCGCCCATTTCCGGCTTGAGCGGTGTCACCGTCGGCGTCACCATATGGTCACGTGACCCCGAGGTCACGTAGACCACCATGCCACGTGACCCCCTCCCCGAGGTCACGTGAGCCCCCCACCCCCGAGGTCACGTGACCCCCCTCCCCGGTGCGTTTCGCTCCTCCTCAAGAGCTGCGCTCTAATTCGGCGTTACAGGGAGTTGTAAACGGCTTTCTTTTTTTTTACTTTGTAAAGTTTAATGAAGTGCTCTGTTGATAGTATCGCGTTACCTGTGATTGCCCTTGGGGGATTACACGCGATTAATATCTGTTTTTGCTGATGCTGCTCAAGACCGTTCCAGAAATCGTCTTCTGCGCGCTGTCGTCTTTGTGCGGGGCTGCGGAACGCCTTCATGAGCATGCGCTGGACTCTCTTTGACGGTATATCGGACGCTGCGCCTGCGTCTCAAAGCTCGGTGACTCAGCATTTTTCGCCGGGGTGATAAGCGCTGGAAAGGTCTCATAAACCGTTTCACCTTAGGTCAGGACGCAGATAAATCTAAAAGATAGGACCAGTCAAACAGCGCCCAAGCGCCAGTCACGTCGGTCTTTATGTGCATGTTTGGATCAGCGATGATAGGACACCTGCAAGGTGCAACGGTAAGAACAACTCATTTGGCACGCCGGAAAATTCGAATTTCACACGTACAGTCGGGAGCAAAAGTTTGCGGGGCACGGGAGCGCGTGCCGAAATGCATCGCTGCGCCGTGCAACGGCGCGCCGCCGCATTAAAAGCCGCGCTTTGCGCATGCGCGCCCTTCGTGCTGGCAGTCATGTCTCTTTCGCTCGTTTCTGTCCGACTCACTCCTGATAACCGGAGTCGGCGCCAGGGGCGCAAGTTGCCGTTTCGCTGGCTGTCATGCCTCGCGTCCTCTTCTGCTGCCTCAGCAGCCGCGCTGGGTGACGGAGCATCTAATTACCCCTCCCCCACCCCGGCGGCTGAGGCGGCTGAAGCAGACGCGCAGCATGACAGCCAGCGAAGCGCTGACTTGCGCCCCTGGCGCCGACTCCTGTTATCAGGAGTGCGTCGGAAAGAAACGAGCGAAAGAGACATGATAGCGAGCACGAAAGGCGCGCATGCGCAAAGCGCGGCTCCCTAATGCGGCGGCGCGCCGTCGGACGGCGCGGC
The DNA here is from genome assembly GCA_037355805.1 of Ixodes ricinus. NCBI lineage: Eukaryota > Metazoa > Arthropoda > Arachnida > Ixodida > Ixodidae > Ixodes > Ixodes ricinus. The sequence goes on along the minus strand of JAZHYW010049117.1, from coordinate 102,591 downwards.
GATGCATTTCGGCACGCGCTCCCGTGCCCCGCCTTTGCTCCCGACTCTACATACCTGAAATTCGCTAGGCGAATGCAGCTTGCAAGAGGTTTTTCGCCTATTTTCTGTAGAGCTCAACTCGTAGGTAGTGACATATTGAAAGAAAAGCAAAATCAGAGGCCGTGTATTTCCTATGTCCTACAGAGCCTATTTGTAGTCTGCGCACTGGTTTATGAGTTCGATCGTGGGAGGCTTGATAAACGCAAAAAAACACTCAGAACCAATAGTAGGGGCTGGCGATGAGAAAGGTGCTCATAATAATGATTACTTTTACCAAAATATATAAACAATGACAACGTGGTGTGCGAGCTCGCACACAGTGTGCAGAACGACGAACATCCTGGTATAAAGCATTAGAAATTCACGGCCGCCGTTGTTGAGTTATAATATTTCACCACCTCTCACTTGAGCTCTGAAGAAAAATATATACATAACACTTGTTGCGAAACTACGTTCGCGTGCACAGTTTTCAGGCATGTACAGTTGGAGTTCAAATTTTGCAAGGCGTACCTGTTGTGTTGGTCGTTACGGTGCACTTTTGATGCTGTTTGTCTAGTCCAATCAGCTCATAGCGTCAGGCTACATCCAGACTTAACGGTAAACGAAGTATAGAAAAACTGTATCTTCACCAGTGACGCATTTACAGTACTTTCTCCTAGATTCAAAGACCCATCTACAAAGAATATCTACGTGTTTCACCGTTTTCTGAAGTACAAACTTAATTTTAGTTAGTTTTTGCTTTAATCATTACAGGAGGACGCGTAACCTCCGCCTTTAAGAGTGGATCGTGATGGCTACACTACGTAAACCCCCGCTCGTTCTCAAGCCGTGCGTGCGTGTCTGCATGGTCTAGTCGGTACCGTGGCTGGCTCGCCACCGAAGGTTTCAGGGGACAAATTTCCCTCCGACAAAAATTCTTCAATTTTTTCCCTATACAGCAAACGAATTACATTAACAGAGTGAAATCGTCTGAGACATGCGGAGACCTTTGATTGGCATGATATGTCATGTTTTAATCACTTTCATTCCACGCGTCACGTTCCACGTGAGCGTCGTGGGCTCTTTCAAATTCACACGTGATGTCATGTGGCCGCGACATCATGACCCTAGCGACCAATCACGATTTTCGCGGATTTTCCGGGACATCATCCACTTTCTTGCACGCCGGTTTTCCGGCACGCCGGTTTTTCTGGCACGAGACCGAGGCCGGCGCGACACGAGCTGCTCGAGAGGCCGACAAGACTCGAGATTCTGCGAGTAGAAGATCCTCCTCACCATGGGAGAGGAGGAAACAGGCAACGGTGTACCGGGTAGAGGAGGAAGCAAGGGTAAAGTGGAAAGCACGAACTGGTCGTCGGTCTTTAAACCTGTTGCATCGAAATTCACGGCTCGCAGACGACGTCAAATGGACCGGCAACGCGTCACCGATAACGAGAAAAAATAGGCCAACGAGGTTTCCAACCCCGCTGCTGCGTAGCACCAATGAGCTTTTCACAACTCGAGCTATCTGGCAACATCGGCTGCTGTATGAAATCGTGGCATCAAATCAGGACGAAAACAAAAGGGGCGATTGATTACCCAAGGTCACAACCCAGAGAAGCGGGAAGGATGCTCAGTCGTGATCGCTGAGGACACAGATGTATGTATGACGGCACCCGGATAAGACCATCCGATAAACACCGAGCCGAACACCCCCAGAAGAGAGACGCCAGCAAGAGCCAAACGCCACCGATACTCCCGTTTTACACCGAGTGCGACTGCAGCTAACGATATTATCCTAACGAGCCAATCAAAAGAGCCGATAGTTCACCCGCCGCGGCGCACCTCGTAGTTGTGCATTTGGAATCCCGACTAAATCAACCGTAGGGAATGATAACGCCATACACCTAATTTTTTTTTGTGCGATTGTTTTTGCTGGTGGTAGAAAACGAACTATGAAGGAGAGTGCCGTACCGATACACTTTTGATGCAGCTTCGTTGTCTTCACCGGATCGGCATCCGTGGGCGGACTTTATGTAAAACGGAGTATAGGCCTGTTTCCCTCGGCAAGGGGACGCGAGCGAGTCCATAAGTCACGACCACGTAACGCTTGCATCGAGCATGAAGCGGTACTGCAGTGCTCGATCATGCGCCTGAGTAATGGTCGTTTACAAGCCGGTGTATTGTATCTGTCTCCGCGAAGTAACAGCGCGTATGAAGAAACTAAAAAAAAAGAGAACATTAAAACATGTTGCTAGCGCTCGCAGTGTCTTATCGAAACGAAAAGAATGCTTTCCTTGTAGCCTTCTTTGCTCTTATTTTCTTTTTACATTTTATAATAATTATTAAAATTGTGCAAGCTTGGCGTCCGCGAGCACTGCAAAAGGACGCAACGATGTAGAACCAAAAATCGATTGAAAACATCTCCGCTTTTGCCTCGCCGGAGGCGCCGCTCAAACTTAAGGTCTACACCAGGGGTCCTGAACCCCGCCCTCGGGCCAAATCCGGCCTGCGGAGGTTTTACGACCGGCCCGTGACTGACCGTGGTCCTTCGAATGAAGCCCGTCCCGTGGCCCGCTTCCAGCAAGTCCGCTGTTTCCGGCACCCACAGGAAAGAAACGGCGCCGCGCACCAACCGCGCAAACTAAGACACCACGAAGAATGAGAAGAGACTGCCTGTTGTAACGGTGGTCCTCTCGCCATATTAGTCATTGGACATCGAAATCACCAACAACACTATTTTAGTGCCCTGATTCATATCTGTGTAACCAATCGTATGCTGCAATTCCTTTCTCTTGCAGCATATATTTTATTGCAGCATAATATATGACTATTGCATATTGTCAGCATCAGTTTTACCATTCTGACTAGTGTTGGGCCCTTTGTGAACATGCCAAAGCTCTAGGCGCTTCGATTAATGAGTTTCATTTGTCACATTAATTGTGTAATGCTATTCTTAGCTAAATCTACATTTCAATATAAAGTGTATGTATTCATGATTGGTCTTAGATTCTTTTTTCATGGCTAATCTAATCAATTTTGTATTTTAAATGATTACATATGATATTTTCTTTGCTGTTCCCTTATTTGTATTTACTTATTTATTTCCTGGTCCTCGAGACCGCGCAAGACCCCGATCCGGCCCCTTAGCCAAAAGTTTGGAGACCTCTGGTCTACACGATTATAGGAAGAAAGCCGTATTGTTCAATTGTATACGTCATATGCCTAGGGCAACCGCGAGGAACCTATTGGTACATGAGAGTTAAAGGGATGCCGAACCAAACACTTCGGTGTTTTATAGACACCGAAATGTTTGGTTCAGGAGTTCGGCTGGAGATCGCGTTCGATCCGTCGGAACACGAGCCCCACCCAAGCGCTGACACAGCACTCCTGCCCAATTTGCGACTCGCTCTGCTTCTTCGAAAGCCAAGTATAATATTCAGCACTACGGACAAATATATATATATGTATGTTGTAACGATACACCGCAGCAAAAGCGACACCACTTTAAGACGGACTAATTTATCGCACTTTTAATTTTTAAGGAGTGCAATAACACAGCTTTATCAAATGTCGCCTCAAGGGTTTCGGGGTAAGAGCTTTTTATACTCGGAGATTTTGGAACTCTTTTCGGAAGTGCCCACAATCGAACAACCATAGCTAGAAGCAAGGTAACCAGAAGGTGACACCTTGCCTCCGCAATTTTTGAGTTATCGAATTTCTAACCCACTCTGGATTAGGCACGCAAGGTGTGCTGTGACCCACCATTATAATAAAAGTATTTGTCGCTAATGTAAGTGTATTGGCGCTGCATGCGTAGTCAGAAGCTCAAACTTACTTATCTGCTACGATGTATTAAAATTATATAACCTTCCACCTATTCCTCTGTTTGTGAGAGTGAATTTGGAATACTTGGAATATTAAGTCTCAGAAATGACCACCGCAAAAATGCAGCGCCGTGACTTGCGCCATCTAGGAGAGGCACTGCGAACCCTTGCGCTCAATCGCCAGAATAATTTTTGTTTGAGAAAGCCTAATCTTGTTTAAAACCAAAATCAATAACGCTCATGTGTATTTTTTATGTTTTTGAAGATCAATAAAGGATGGGCAGTGCTTCAATATAATGACCGATCACAGGCAAAACAAAATACCAAAGTGCAAGAAATTGTGTTTATAAAACAACTACTAACCGTGCATTTGTAGTAGCGCACGTATGTAGAGTTGGTCAAAAGCAAACTCTTCTAATTTGTGTTATCGTAAAAATTGCTGTCTTAGCGGGCGACAGGCTCCACCCATCGGCCAAACGTTTCTAGTATACAATGCTCTGGTTATGGCGATACAGGGCACAAACCTAGGCCGGCTTGCTGGAATCAGCGTATCGGCTTGAACTGTGTGAAGGAAATCCAGCCAAGCCCATGGCGTGCGAGTGCTTTAGACTTGGCTTCACGTGCCACTACACCTATGCAGGAGCATTGGCGGTGCTTTCTTTTAATGCTTGAACCGAGACGCTGTTTCTCGCAATCTGGCCCTATTGTCGCCGAACCTATCTAAACTACGATTGGTAAAGCAATATACGTGCAGGATATAGCCGTAAATTTCTCGGTGCTATGGTCATCTTTTTTAAAAACTTGGGGGGGGGGCACTTAAGCTTGCCTTTAAGAGTGGAACGCGATAGCGTTACCGGGCCCCACCGTCCGCAAAAGCCTTCTCCCATGAACCCGCGCTCCTTCCCAAATCGTGCAAGCGTGTGTGCGTGGTGCAGTCGGTAGCGTCACGTGTCACGTGATGTCACATGACGTCATGTGCGACGTCATGTCACGTTACGCGTGACGTCACAAGTGGATGTGACTTCATGACACTAACAACCCGTTGAATTTAGCGGAAAATTTTCCACGTAATTTGGCAGGAAACTTTTCCGCTAAATTTGGCGGGTCGATAGGGTCATGACGCCACAGCCACTTGGAACGTCACACGTGATGTCACGCGTGGCTGCGCGCGTTGCATTATCGGATTTTATGATCCCAACGACGCCGACGACGGATTTTCTGCGACACGATCTCGTAAACGCTACAGGGTTAAAACGCGTTTTCAGACATTGTGTCGTTAACTAGCGAGGATGGCATTGAACGACCGGCATTGTCTTCATCTTATGTTGGTTTACCAAGCCGGGTGACCTCGGCAGATTTCAGACATATTTGGTTAGGCCAGATCCGACCAACATATTTTTTAAAGGGGGGGGGGCAAGAGTTTTTACTATCTTATTTAATAAGACTGGTTATCTACACCAGTTATAAAAGTTTCTTCTAGCGTAGCATCCGCTTTTCCTGAGTATTAATAAACATTTTGTATTGGCGTATAATGGTTTCATGCTGCGCGCCATTAAAACCTTACTTGCTTACTACTTGATGTTCATTAAATATTATTTGATTGTTTATTATAGTTATCCGCTTTCTTGAACTAAATGCTGTCAGCAATGCTATCAGTACTCGACTGATGCGGGATCGAGATAAGTGAGTACGTCAAACTCACGCAAAAGCCGAGTTATGTTCTTCAACACGTGTAATCTCGCACTCGACCGTTACTAAGAAAAGTCATAATTATAATTACTCTTACTTAAAAAAGTATTAAACTATATTCCTTCATTACTTTAGGAATAAAATAATTGTCCATAACTTGAAAGGATGTAACCGTTATTTTTCCGATTATTTCAGATATTTAAAAAGTCCAATTTTACTGCCGGTTTGAAGTCAGGTATTTCTAAGTGTCCAATATTGGACTAGAATCACATGAATAGCAAAACCCTTCATAATCTAAATCTACCACTTTTAGTAAGCTTTCTCATAAGATCAATCAATCACGCACACACGAAAAGAGCACAGGACAACGGCCCATTCATTGCGAGTGATTTATCTAGCCGGCGATGGCAAATGTACAAAGACTACGAGCGCCATGACACTGCACTTTGCCGCTTCCTCATTGGCTACATCGGATCCCAGCGATGGCTGAGGTCGGTGGCGCCTCCTAACGGTTTGCGTTTGTGACGTCACGATCAGAATTTGCCTCGCTGTAGACGTTGCGAGTTATAATCATGCCTTTTATCGTCAGTTGCGAACTACAAGGTCCACGGTGCGTCTGTGGTGTGAAATAACAAGGAAAGCTTCGGAGTAATCGCGCTGTTAGACCAAACATCACAGTTGACACCCTTATAGCACTGAGTTTTATGATGAAAGAAAATGAATCTAAAGAAAAACGTCGTAGTGACCGTTTGGCCAATCGCAAATTGCGATCACAGCAACGGTTTTGGTCATGCACGTTTGGCAGAAGGCAGCAAGTTGGATTCTTATCTGCGATATTCGGTGGATAAGTGAGGCCGTCTACAGTCTGCCAAACCCAATCAATAAAATTAAAAACGACTGAAGCATCCCGCTTTCTTTTTTTGTTCTCTTTATTTTTACGAATCATTGTTCCTTGCACAATGAAATGGCTCGCCACACGCTCTCGCCGTGGAGACTGACATCCCTTTCTTGGGGGACTTCCGGCGCGTTGTTTCCCGTCTATAGACCCATTTTTTGGCTACTTCCGGTTTCTCCTCGTCTCGGGCACATCAATGCCTAAACGCCTTCCTGTTTCGGAAATAATATAGTGTTGCTTCGGGGTTTTTCTTTCTGTGCAATTGTTTTTGGTGTCGGTTGTGCATAGGGTGAACTCCGCCGAAACGAAAGTGATTGTACTACGCCATAGCAAGAAACGGTGAACCAACTGACACAAGTGATCTTTTCCGCGTGATAAGCACCGGTGTCTTCACCGTTTCACATGGACGACGATGCGATCATGTCTTGTTGACACAACAAAGCCGTGTGGTCAAACGTCACCGGACATCAAGGATGAAACGTGTGAACAAAAGGTAAGGGCGCAAACGAGCTGTTGGTGGTTAAACATAAATCTAAAGAAAGACGTCGTAGCGACTGTTTGGCCAATCGCAAATTGCGATCACAGCGACTACTCTGTTCTATTGTAATGGTTGTTTTTTGTTGTACTGTTTGTGGCCCGGGTTTCCCCAATTCTCCCTCTCTTTCTTTCGTCACTTTTGTTTTGTGTAGTTTCTCCTCTCTTTCCTTCGTCTCTTTTTTATTTGTGTAGGATTTGACGCCTATATAAGCACCTTTCGTTGTCAAACAAAATTCAGCTGTGTTTGAGACTTTGTGTTTGTACGTCCCCTATTGTCCCAGTCTCGGGGTTTTTGTCGAAATATGAAACGTGTGTCGATGAGCCTTTCATAGGCGAATTGGGACGCCGAGGCTGCCAGGCCTAGAGGTGTTTATTGGCATAATACATTAATTAAATAAAATATAGTTATGAACATAAACACCCGGCCCTAACTTTTTTTCTTATTTGGGTCTATTATGGTCGGATTATATGCCTTTATAGGGTACAGTTTAAATGGACCAAATCAATAAAAACAAAAAAACGTCCAAAACGCCTTTCTTCCTTTCTTTTTACGAGTCACTGATCTTTAGACAATGCAATGACTCTCCATATGCTTTGGCGGTGGAAACTGACGTCCTTTTCATGGGGGACTTGCGGCGCTTTTTTCTCGTCTATAGACCTATTTTTGGCGACTTCCGCTTTCTCCTCATCCGGGCACATCAATGCCTAAACGCCCTCCGGTTTCGGAACTAATGTACTGTTGTTTTGGGGAATTTTGGGAATGAACTCCGCCGTAACGAAAGTGATTGTGATGGCCGATGTACTACGCCATAACAAGAAGCGGTGAACCAACCGACACAAATAATTTTGTTCGGCTTTCGGCGTGCTAAGCACCGATGTCGTCACTGTTGCATATGAGAGACGACGCGATCATGTCTTGCTGACAAAAGAAAGCTCTCTGTGCTGGTGAAAGTTCGCCGGACATCAAGGATGAAACGTGTGTCGATGAGCCTTTCATAGACGAAATGGGACGCCGAGTCTGAGAGGCCCAGATCTTTTTATTGGCATAATAAATTAATTAAATAAAATATAGTTATGAACAAAAACAACCTTCATTTTTTTTTATTTGAGTCTATTACTTCTGGAGTACGTGCCTTCATATGGGACAGTTTAAAGGGACCGATAACACAACTTTAACACATTGTTTTAACATTGTGCGATACTTCTGTTCCACTACCGAATTACATGTACTCGCTTTTTATTTTCTTTATCTGGCTGCGCATCTGTTCATTATTTTATTTTATTTTTTTGATGACTGTCCTCACAGCAGCTAGAAATTATGTTAGGGAGGAATTACCCCACGTTTTGCTAACTTTTTACTGGCCATGAAAAACTGTTTGTCATCTGGTGTTTGCAAATTTTTTGCAAGGCCACCTGGGGAAACGTTATGCTATCCACCTCTCAAAAACTGCTTTCTAATCCGAATGTGTGTCTAAAATTAAAACATAGTTGTCTGCTTGTCTGAACTTCTTTACCACACGCAAATCAGTCAGGTCTTGCGCAAGCCGTTTGCTTGAATAGGCTAAAACAAATTTGCATAAAACAGGGAAACAGACGATTCAATGCAAACGTAACATTTCTGCGCGCGCACACACAAAAAACCTTCATAGTAACTGACGGCAGTGGACTGAAGATAAAAAAACCAAGAGCTCTATAAAATGTTTGCTGTTAACGCCAGCGTAATTTTAAAACTTGACCTCTCCTGACTTGTTTATCTTATTCCAAACAGCCTGAAGTAACTCATGAGGGACGAAATAATAGAGGTTTCTAACTTCCACAAAAAAAATGACGTGGAGTTCGGACATTCCTCTTTAAACACCCCAACAGATTCATCCGAACTTCATCCAAGAAGAGGGTCCTCTAGTGCAAGTATGTCTAAGAGGCACTGTAGTTAACGGCTAACCTGAACCTGCCATGAGTTCACTCTCAGATACAACTAGTCTCTTCCATCTATTCCTCCAATCAAGCTAATCATTGGATTGATTACCGTGCCTCCGTGCTTCATGCGAGGCACAGATAGTCACGTCCACATATATTAGTAGCATCCGTTTACGGTATCAGAACCTACATAGAGCTTCGACCGCGAGCATCCGGGACTTCCTGCTTAGCATGAAGCGTAGTAGCCTTGAAAGCGACATACGAAATACCCATGTCCCGGTAACTGGAGGTCTTAAGTCGTCGTACCGTAAACAAAAACAACTACGCAAATCACTACGTAAATCGGTATATACTCGCGGTCGGACCTCGGCGTAAAACGGAAAAAATCCGCAAAACATAGTCAAACGCTACGCCGTGTTGGTCGGGGTCACTTACGGCCCGGGTACCAAAGCCGCTATTCATTAATGAACCTGCATACGTTGGATCGAAGGGATCGATGAGCCTAGGATCTCTTAGACACTTTATGTTTGCCCGTAACGAGCTCGATCATTCGGAGGCAAACGCCGATAATGAGCGCTCATAATCGCTCGAGCCCCGTAGGAAAACACGCACAACACCCAGCGACCGGAAATTAATGTCAACCGGAAGTCGCAATCTCGTTTTTTATTGTTTACCTCGAAAATGAGTGTATACTCGGTTTCATATGAAGTGCGACTGCAGCAGAAGCTACGGACAAAAGGACCAAATCAAGCGGCGCAAAAAGTGCTTGTTCACGATACCTGTCGTCTTTGTGCGTTTGCCATGAGAGACTACGCCAAACACGTACAGCGAATGCTCCATGATCCAGCGCTATTTTTGTTTTTGTGCCTCACTAGTTTAGCCGGTGTTAGCCAAACCTCAAAAACAATGAACGCTGTTGACGATGCACTCTTGATGCTGCTTAATTGCTTCCATCCAGCATTACTAAAACCAGTCAGTTGGGAAACTGCCATAGAGACTGCCCTGAAAAGTGGCACCGATCCGTACTCAAGAACCGAGCTAATGGCGATCACAACACCGCCATTTCTCCCGCAGCGGCCGCACGGAGGCCATTCTGGCGCCGAAACAGATACGGTGGAAGGGGTTTCAGGGGTGCCACCCCCGTCTCCCTAGCGGACGCACCGCGAATCACTTCCGAAGTTAAGATGCGCCTAGGTCGGAACGCACTACCTGGAATCACCGCTGAGGCATGGTTGTATTAAAACAATATTAATTGTGCTGCAATACCTTGCAAACCAAAGATTTTAGAAAACATCACGCGCCCTTCATTTTGTACTAAACTCCAATAAAAGTTATTACAAAAACAGTTTCTTCCGTTGGTTTTTACGCAAAAACATGCTTTCTAGAAGCTCAAGGTGTCCACAGTACAGACAAATGACAAAGAATGGCGCTGTTGTCGTATTTAGCTCGGTCTCGGTGGACGCCAGTGGCCCAGGGTTCAACGGGGAGTTTCCCAACTGAGGCTTATACTAACGCTGCCTCTATCTCATCGAAGCGACTGCTGCGGCTGGGATGAATGTGAAACGGAGTATAGGCAGGGCGCTTCGATTTCGGGTACACCCCGATATTACTACGAAAGCATTAACTCTCCTATGGAGCGAAGCCGGCGTTGTCGGCAACCGTCTGTAGCAGAAAAATGGCACCTAAATCTCCATTCCTAATAAAAAACAAAAAAAATTCCGAGGACACCTAAACTCTTCACATGAGTTGCGAATCCGTATGCATTCTCGGCGCCAAGAGGAGCAGAAGCGGCCGCAGTGCCGACAGGAGTGCGGCGGTGCGCCGCGCAAACCTCCCGCGCTCGCTGGTGACTGCTGCGCCGCTGGGTAAGGCAGCGGCGATAGTGCGAAGCTCGGCCCGACGCCAGGAGTGCGAAGCTCGGCGTGGCGCGTGCTGAAATCACGTATCTTCTCATCATCATCATCATCGCGCTAGCTGCAGGTACCGATTGATGACGTTAGACCTCAAAGCGTAACGTTAGGCCTAACGTCAGGCCAGCGCATACTCACGTTCCCCTCTCCCGCTGCGCCGCCAGCCGTTCGGCTGGGTCGTTAGAAACGAGGACGCCGTTGCTATGGAGCCATATGACGCGTCGCAGTCAATGGGAAATTAGGTGCCGTTTCGCAGCTACACACAACGCCGGCTTCGCTCAATGGGACAGTTATTGATTTAGCATAAAAAAACACAGCAATGCCTAGTCTTCGTCGCGGAAGCCGGCGGCTGCGCTCAAGGTCGAAGCGAACGCGCCTCAGGAATAAAACTCAAATAAAAAGCACAGCAACACAATGCTTTGTCAAGGAAGCCCTCATGAACCTGGCAGGGTTAATCGCGCCTGAGCAGTACGGGAGCGTGACATCACCGCCGAACGCAGTGTGCGAAAAGAAGACGTGACGCGATGCTTGTAGGAATGCGCGGCGTGTAGGAATTATTTCGCATTCGTAGACGTAAAAAGGTCTTAAGGTTTTCTGCTGAATTTGTTTTCTTATATTGACACCTCGAACATTTTATGTTTTATGAAATTCGGGTTAAACCTGATTTTTCGCCAAATTCGGAAGAAAAATCTGTCATTTTCACGTTGCTTAACGTTGCAGAAATGTGTGGAGCTTACAAACGAAACTTGCTGAAAATTCGCAAGGCGAAAAGCGATGTAAATGATAATCGGGTGAAACTTTCTAGGGAAAAAATATTTTCGCGAAGCCAATTTTGTTAACCCAAGGGGCAAGACTACCGAATGCCGCGCTAACGGTTCTGCGTGTTTCAAAGAGAAGCTCCGACGTTGAGTAAACATTCTCTCAGTTAAGATATCTCTAAAGACCGGACAGTTCTACTATCGAGATATTAATGTTGTGTATGCAGATAATTATGCATGTCAATATTTTTTATTGAAATTACCAAGCGAGTTTTTACACCACATTTTAATCTCACTATTTGTACTTCTACTAAATTCTATCAGTAATATAATATTCCCTGTCCTAAAACGAATTAATAGTGTTTGTCAATTATAGTTATTGACTTTTTATACATGACAAAAAAAAAACTAGATTGAAAATAGTTTCTAGAAAAACCGGATTTCATCTCTTTTATGATCTTTGGAAAATACGCCCGACTTTTACCCCCCGATTTTTGAAAAATGTAAAACTTCCAAACAAAGGGCACTAAATATAGATTGGGTATCTCAGTCGACTCATGGTTTAAATTTGACAGAGAATAGTACACAGAAAAATGTTGCTGCCCGAATTTTAATAAGAGCTCTGTCATAAATCACGATCGACCGCACCTTATTGATGGCAATGTGACAGCTAAGGTAAATATTACGAAAAGTAATTTGCATAAGTTAGGTAAATAATTAGCTCGTTATCGTTTTAGGCTCGCAACCTGACGGATGCCGCTATCGATGACGTCAGCCTGTAGGGATAATTTGTTAATTTTCATCGGCGTTTAAATATATCAGTCATTCGTGAAACGACCTATAAATATTTTAACCTTGTTACTATATCATTTTGGGCGTTGCGTTAAAGCCAAGACAGCTCGAGACAGATTAACCGTGCACAAACACTCTATACAATGACTTCAGCATTTTTACCTAAAATCTGATTCAGCAACTGACAGCTATAACACAGTATTTCTCTCCAAGTGAAGTCGTCACTTTGTTGCATAAAACGTATGTTTTCTTCTTTCGTATCGATGACCAGCTTGAAGTGAAACCACGCTCCTCTGAATCATATGCATAAAAACGGATCGTCTTTCAAAGTCGTAATTACCACGAATGTTTTGCAATAACCTGCGATTAGATAAGTTGCAGTTATATATAAAATAGTTGCACCATTCTAACACTCATTTCCTCGTAAGGCAAAATGATACTTCTCACAAACTCCCTCTTTAAAATCCTTGTGGCAAAGGACCTTGTGAAAAATAAAGAAACGTTCTAGCGCATTGCTCACTTTCTCCACTTTTCTGCTTCTCTTGCGCAAAGGATTAAGTAAAAATCAGTAAAACTTTTTGTTTAAAGCGGCAGAGCAACGATTTTCAGACTTTCGCCAATTAACTGCAAAAATTAATCTGCGTTACCTATAAAACGAAAAACAGAGAACCGCATTTTTCTTCGAGCACTAGTTCTTATTTAAAAAAGAAATGAAACAAATTGAAGGTCGAAGTGCCTCTCAACTCTCCACGCCGACTTTCGAGTGACGTACTCTGGGGGTTCACGTGGTTTCCCCTTGGGCCCTCTCCTCAGAGACCCCAGCCGCTTCCTCCGCGATTGTCGACTTATAAAGGATTTGCCTCGTCGAAGGCCGCGGCCAGCGATGGACACAAAGGACGGATCGCCACGGGGCTGACGGCGAGTGTAGCATCGGAGGGGAATCGGAGGAGGACAGGTTTTGTTGACTTCCGCGTACCCCCAGAGACGCCGTCATTTTAGTTCCCGTAGCCGCCACAGGCGGCTGCAGAACGGCAAATAATTCGTTTTTTGCCTTGCGAATACCCAGCAGAATAGCAGTTTTTCGGGGAAAGGTGACGCGTTTTTGGTCACTTGAGCTTGTATAAACAATATATAAAATGCAAACTGGCAATTCTTTCAACATTAAAACCGTTGCACTCCTCTTTAAACACAGAAAAGAACAGGCACTGCGACATCAACCACAAGATGCCTGGAACTGTTGAGCTATTGAATGTTACGGCAACCTAATTTTTTCGTTTCTGCTACATCGTATGAAGGGCCTTGCTGGAAATCGGTGGGGACGAGGGACGCGAAAAAGGGAACAAACACAACATCGTTTCACTCTTCTTACATGCAAAGAAAGGGTCAAGCGCAACAGACCTCTCGCTCAATCACTCTTTTCAAGACGGTACTGTTTTTCTGCCCTTTTTTGTGTCCCCTAGCCTCCGGGGCTTTTCAGTATGACCGCTCAACAGCTCGCCTGTACAATCAAAGTTATTTCCGAATAAAGTGGGTGGCCCATTTTTAACAAAACAAATTAAAAACACTTTTCGGCGAAAAAAAAATTACTGTAACCTTTCTTTACTTTACGAGCTCTCTTTCTTATTGGCTATTCCATAAAGAAACACTTTTTTCTTCCAAGGTTGACAAAACAAATAGATAGGTTATTACTAATTCAGTGAGTAACCAATTGCGTAATTTTATTGCTTGTTTTCCTTGAAGATGTACAACAGGTAAACTAACATCTATTGCATGAAACTCTCGCGCATTCTCATCGGAGTTAAGTCACTCTTGCGCCATTAAACCCCAAACATCATCATCGTCTCATCGGAGTTGACGCTGTACATATATTTACTGTCACTGTTGCCGATCTTTTATTTCTAGACCGACTGCATCGAAACGTCAAACACTTTACGTTGCCCTTACAAAAATGTAATATCTTCACTATATCTTAAGAACAAATTTAGATATTTTGGCATCTAAAGACTTCAGCAGATATGGCCAGACACAAAGATAAGGTCCATATATGACCCTTATATGAATGTCTGGCGATATCTGCACAATTTTTATGTGCCCATAGCTGGACTACTTTATATAATACCATATTTGGACCTGGCAAACAAATACATATCAGCCCCATATGTGGCAATCTTATATGGGATGCTACTTGCAGTTTTCTAGATATCTACAAAACATGCACATTTACCAATCTCACAAACTGCAGTAAAGATCTATATTTTGAGAATAGGTGTAAAAACCCATCTTCCTAGAAAAAAGATTGCCCTATATAGGTACCTCGCCGATTCCTATTGGTCAAGTGTAGTTCATGAAATCGGAGAATACCATGTGAAAAAGATCAAACTTTTACAAAAAGGAGGCAGGTGAGTTAGTTAGAAAACATTGTGACATACATCATTCGAGGTGGGAAAGTTACAGTCTTCTGACGGGATTTGTCGCCGATGGAGCCAGTACAGGAAAACGGTTTGCGAAGGAATGGTTATGCTGAACAGCACCGAAATTTCACTAATTAGCACTTTAGGACACCTATTAAAAAAGAAACAATGATATAAAACTAATACTTGAGTAACACACGGACAAACGTTAAAATAAAATAAAGGGGAGCCGACACCCAGAGCTCTGTATAGTATACTCTAGCTCCAAAAGTTGTTCATTCTCACTGACAGTCAGTCGTGTGCAGTGTTGGCGGTAACACGTTACTGCTAATGGCGTTACCGGTAACGCGTGAATTTTTCCATAACGTTGTAACCTATTTGTCAAGTAGCGTTGACACATGGGCTAGTTGGTAGTTCATTTTAACGGGAACAAAAGAGCGCAAGAACACGGACACAGTAGAAGACAGAAGACAAACACGGTGCTGACTTTCAACTGTGCTTTACTGGATCTGACAACGCGTATAATAACAAACGTCGCCCAAACTTAAAAGCAAAGAAGGGAAACAACATTTAAATAGAAAGACACATGTTGCTAGAATCATATTCGCGCACTGTTGTTCACGGATCTCCAAGGCTAAGGCAATTCAGTTGTGCAACAATCTTGAATTGGAACATTTAAAGAAACTCATCACAGCATCCAAGAAAGACCAACTGGATATGTTTTTACAGCCAAAACGCTACAAACAAGGATGCCCCTTCCGTGTTATTGTAACGGAAAAAGGTTCTTGACAGGCAAACGTGTCCCAATTCCTCCTACGTCATCTTTCCACTCTTCGACTCAATGACCCATTCTTGTTCTCCAAAGAAACATGCTCCCCTTGGCCGACAAGGCAAGAGACTGGGCACTAGCACATTCTCACCCCGATTGTCCAACTACGAACACTCCTAAGCAGTGGCGTCACTAGGGTAAGCGGTACCCGGGGCGGTGGCCCGCGGCTACACCCCCCCCCCCCCTCCCCAGGCTCGTTGCCCGCCTTGTCGCAACACCACACCCCGCTCGTCACACCCTCCCTCCCCCCTTCTCGCGGCCCGCCGGGACACCCCCGGAGCGCTGCACCCGGGGCGGTCCGCCCCCCCCCCCCCGCAACCCCCTTGTGACGCCACTGCTCCTAAGTCCTAACATAAGACGCGTGAGCGTGTCCTTTTGTCTACTGATGACCGTGCACCTTTCAAATGCTGGAACTGCGACTGCGGATGCACTCCAGCCTGTGGAAGATGCACGGTCATCAGAAGACAAAACGAACAAGCTCACGCGTGAGATTATAGAAGCGTGCGCTATCGGACAAGCGGGGTGGGAAAGTGTTAGTGCCCCGTCAATTGCCTTGTCGGTAAGGGAGAGCATGTTTCTTTGTAGACCAGAGAACAGTAGTGCGCGCAGAGGACTTTTGGAACATGGGCCGTCCTTCTTAAGTGTTGTTTCCCTTCTTTGGTTTTGGTTCGGGCAAATATTGTATTTATTCGCGTTGTCAGATTCATTAAAGCTCAGGATCAGCGCGGTAATTACCTTGCGCGTCTTCTACTCTGTTCTTGTTCCAGTGCTTTTTTTACCCGTTAAAATAAAGAATTCATTTTAGAATTCGTTTTATTTTATAACAGTAATGGGTAACATACTTACACTACTTATTTCAAGTAACGGATAACAAACTTGCGTTACTTATTTCAAGCAACGGGTAACATATTTACGTTACTTATTTCAACGTGTAACGTGGTTACGTTATTCGTTACTTCATCATGAGACCTGTGAAAAGTGCACTTACAGTTTTCGTGTTTCGATATTTAGTTTTACGTTAAAGGGATAACACAACAAAATTTCGGCACCTCATCATGACGTCATCGTCATCGTCACGTGACCTCACAGGGTCGCTCCCGAGGTCACGTGACCCCGGTGGCGTCACGGGACCCCCGTGAGGCGACGGCGACGCCGCTCGGACGGAGGAGTAGCAGACAGGATGGAAACGTGAGGAGGAGGAAGGAGGGGTATACCCTCCCCTCAGTACCCTTCCCTCCTCCTCCTCAAGAGCTGCGCTCTAATTCGGCGTTGTAGGGAGTTGTAAACGGCTCTCATTTGTTTTTTCAGTCTAAACCTGAAACGATCTCATTTCCTTGTTCGTATTTTTCTGTGTGCGTGTGTGTGCGTGCGCACAGATGGGGATGCGTCCGCGTGCGTGTGTGTTCTTGCGAGCCCGTGCGCGTCTGGGCTTGTGTGTCCGTGCGCGTCTGCGGTGTGCGCAGCGTCCGTGCGCGTCTGCGGTGTGCGTATATGCACGCGTGACTGTATATGCACGCGCGCGCAAGCACGTGTTGGGGTACATTTCATTGAACTGTGCCAATACTAAGACCAATTGGATATTCCTGCACACTGTAATTCGCACTAATTAATTAATTAATATTAATATTATTACGATTATTCTTATTAGTACAATTAATGAAATCATTATTGCTGTTAATTATATTGTTATTATACAAACATAGCAGCGTGATGTCCAGTGGTTGCAATAAACACGAAATTATTGATTGAGTTTTATATTTGTCGGGCATGATTTGCGACAGTTAATAATAATAATATTATGTCAATATGTCAATCAGTATTTTCCGTAAGTAGTGCGAACATCCGTTCTTCTAAATATCAAGCTTCGAACGTACGTTGAAAAGCCCGACGCTGTGATTTTCCCGAAAAGGACTTCAGTTCAAATACCAGTTTTAAAAGTTTCACAACCCACGTACCAGTTCAGCTAGCAGTTTCACGGGCTCAGCTGATATTACGATTACTTCAGCCACCAGTTTGGCGACTTCATTTCAGAGCGCCGCTCTTAGGCGCTCGTTCCTGTGTTTTGCGGCGTTGGCGTCGCCGTCGCCGTCGCCGTCGGCGTCACCATTGCCGCCGGCAGAACGCGAGGAGGAGGGGAGGGTATGGAGGAGGAGCGGACAATATGGAGGAGGGCAGGGGAGGGAGGAGGAGAAGGAGGGAAGGGTACGGAGGACGAGGGGAGGGTACGGAGAAGGAGTGTAGGATAGGCAGGACGAGGGTACGCTGGGGGCCCTCCTCCTCCCTCCTCCTCCGAGAAACTTCACCGGCAGCCACATTTGTACACATATATACAGGGTGTTTCACGAAAAGTGGACAAATTCAATATTGCGCAAACTACACGTCGCAACAAGAAAAGGCTTGTGTCGTTGTGGTCCTGGGCCAGAAGCCCATTTAGGAAAGTTATTAAAGTTTGGGATAATTGAGTTGTAATTATTTTTGCGTATTTAACTTTTTAATATTGTGTTTAAGGGCATGGTTTCAACTAGGAAATCGCTCAGCATCATCGAACAACACAAAATCAACAAATTACAAAACGATAGAAGGCACGCAAAGCATTTTACGGCTTTCTGAAAAACCGCACAAATTCGACGGGTTTTTAAGTTTCAGTTTGCAATCGAAGCGCGCCTCTGCCCCGACGGCACCGCGCCCCGTGGAGAAATAGTGCAACCAGCCTCTGCTGCGCTCGTATAAGGCTAAATATGAAAAACAGTTGCCATATAAGGAATTGCATATAGCCACATACGGGTAAAATTGGGAAAATCTGCGCATAATGAATTACATATAGCCATATACGGCAAGAATTTGCCATATACGTGGATATAGTTGTTACCATACCTGGCGATATATGGCGCCCCTTGCAATAAATGCCCCTATTTCCCCCTCATATGAAAATATGCTTCCTTATATATGTCCCTATATGGATATATATGACCGCACATTAAATATATTTTACCCAGATATGACATTCTTCTAAAGTAGCAAAAAGTCGAAAAAGGGATCGAGTAAGGCTATCTATCAAATGATTTCCTGATATTAAAAAATACAAAATAAAATATAGTAATTGCTTTTTTCGTGTCCTCTGTGGAAATTCATTTCAATGCATATATATCTTCCTTTCACTTGGCGCCAAGTTATCAGCTGCAGTGAGCACGTATAACTTTTCAACGGATCCACGTCTCTTGAGAGCTACTCAGTGGTGAATCGTGGATTTCCGAGGAAATACATACTAGCGAGTGTGAGCAATAAATATCTACTCTAGTGTGGCAGGACGGTACTTGATAATGGTTATTCGCTTAAGCCTCACGTTGAAGCAAACATATAGCAAAATGCTCGAGCAATCGCACTGCAAGAGGACCTGAGAGATGGATTTGGCTCCCATTCATCCGCGAGTCCTTAATGCTTCCGACATACTGACGTATTAATTCGACAATGAAGGAGCTTAAGCGAACAAAACGCGAATTACCGGTGGCTTATCTTCGATGGTGGCATTAATATTCATGAGGCTCGTCTACCCAGGATTCAAGATTAATTCCTCGCATCACGATTCCATTACCACGGACTTACAGTCACAGAAGGTGCGTCCATTAATTACTCAATCGACTTTACTAATAATAATTTTATTAGTAAACATATCACTAAGCTAAAAGATTTTCTACACTCATTGCTGTTAGCATAAAACTCCATTCTTATTGTCCGTTCAACCTCTAAGTAAGTTGTGTGTATTACTTTATCGCGTTCCTGAGTCCATTTTTAATTTCTTTTTTTACTGTAGCAATGTTTTATCAGCTCATTTCTTGTGGAATTTCCTATACAAGTCCTAACGGCATCATTCCTTTTGCATTTGTGTGTTTCAATTTTATTTTCGAAAACCACGCACATAAATCTCACAGCTGGGACCCTTGCCACTGCCTTACCCAGTACATGGAAAATGAAGCAGTAAAATAGTTTTTTGTACCAAAAGAAAAATATAGTCATAGCCGGGGTTTTGTATGAATCAAATGCGCTATCTATGCGAGGACACGCCTCTACCTTGTTGAATCTTCAGCAACCGAATCTAGAATGGAAAGAAGGCAAAGCAGAAGATTGGATATTTTTATATTGCCGCGCTCAGGGCCGAGCAAGCAACGCTCGGTCACGCCAATTCTAGAAGATTCCCGATTATTCTCACTCGGGCGTAACTTACACCCATTCGTCTTTGTTTCTTGTTCTAAAAAAAGTGCATGTTCATTCTCGTCTCAAGCGCGCGACTCTCGAACCTTCTTTGCCGAATATTCTGAAAAGTGACGCACCTTAGATAAGGAACTGGTCGCGACTCGCGACCTTGTCTAGTCAGTCTCGCTTTCGCTTGCTGTTACGCCGTTTAATCGCCGCCCGCTTTTCTGCTGCCTCGACGCTCGTTCTTTATTTTGTTTGGCACAAGTTCGCCGATTAAACATTTATTTTCAAGTCACTGTTCGTCCCTCTCGTCACCTTCATTCCTGACAATATGTTTGAGACCTGACGAAAAAGAGGAGGAATCGAAAAGCATTCACTCGCCGTTAAAGCAATCATCAGTGACAGTGGGTATTCGTAATTTTTCCCGCCCATGGCAATGGAACCGGTGATTATTTTACAGAAAGCTATGGCACTCAGAACAATCAGTGCGCCCTGAAAACGAAATAAAGTCGTGAAGGGCAACATCGCTGACTGACCAGGATGAATAAACACAATGCCGATACGGATCGACGTATGCAAGAGCGAGATGTTTTTCTAATAATGGGGAGTGAACTTTCTGTTTATATTGACGTAGCTCTGCCGATTCAAGAACCAAGCAAGATCTAATCAGAAAATATGATAGAACAAGTAGAAGACATTGAAAG
Organism: Ixodes ricinus; assembly: GCA_037355805.1. Taxonomy (NCBI): domain Eukaryota; kingdom Metazoa; phylum Arthropoda; class Arachnida; order Ixodida; family Ixodidae; genus Ixodes; species Ixodes ricinus. The sequence goes on along the minus strand of JAZHYW010049117.1, from coordinate 82,110 downwards.
ACGACTCGCCCAAATTAACTCTGCCACCGAAATGCTTGTGCCCGACGAAGACTCCGAACATGTATTTATTGATGTTATTGAATACAAAGAAACTATCACTTTGATCAGAACGAAAAAAGAAAATTTCGAAAGGCAGCTAAAGCAGGAAATGAACGTTCAAGAACTTCAGAAGAAGTTACGGCTTCAGGAGACGAAGTAATCTTTCTTCACAAGGAAAATTGTGTGCAACTTGAAAGTAACTTACTTACAAAAGACACAAGAAAAGCGACACACTTTAGAAACTGTGACCCATCTCCATCAAAGGAACGCTGTTCAAAAGGTTCGACAAGCATAGAAATAAAGTGCACCAACACACACTTTATATCACAGAAAGAAGGTAAAGAGGACGGAAACGACAATACAAAGAGGCTAGCCGACCAATGAAATCAAGAGCGCAAACTTCAAGCGCTAAGCAACGAGCGGACAGCCGCTGTTCAATCTTCAACCAAATATGAAACTAAAGAAGGAAAGCAACATCACAATATATACGGCACAGCATCAAAGAAACTTGAGATAAGACACCAACCAAGTTTACGAGAGAGTCACTGTCAAGATGCGGAGGAGGCCATCGAACAGGAAATACCAGACGTCAACCAAGGAAACGAATTAACCACCGAAGCAAGATATATGAACCACACAATGCAGGTACACAAACTCCAAACTAAACAACAAAGAAGACGCACGACAAAGCTGGAAAACCAAAGAATGCAAAGACAGCTTTGCAACATTCACATTTCGCAAACACGGAAGTATGGCACACACTTGTTGCTATGGGAAAAGCAACTACACTAAAGTACATCACACGTAAATCAGTCGCACCGAAAAATATATTTCGAAGCATGACGCAGAATTGAATAAATAATTGGAACTAAAAAAGACAACCGTAAAAGAAAACGAAAAAGACACAAAGGCTTTTCCGCACTAAGATATATCACACGGAAATACCAAAAAGATGCTTTATAAAGGTTGGAAAACATGAATATAAGTAAACAAGAAATGAAAAACGCTCACGGTTTTTTGTAATACCGAATTAGAGCGCAGCTCTTGAGGAGAAGTAGGGAGGGTACGGAGGGGAGGGTTTGTGCCTGCTCCCCCTCCTCCTCTCCTGCTCCCCTCTCATTTCGCAGAAAGTTTTTCCTAAATTTACCGCTAAATTAAGCGAAAAATTTTCCTACTATATTTAAAGGTAAATTTATCAACATTTTCCCTTTAAATTTAGCGGGAATTTAGCGAAAACTTCCCCGCTAAATCTGGAGGCCAAATTTTCTCCCTAAATTTGGCAGGGAAATTTAGCGAAAATTTCCCCGCTAAATGTAGCGGTAAAACTGAATTGGTGTTGAGGTCACGTGACGTGAATTTCTCCGCTAAATTTAACGGGAAAATTTTCTTGCTCAATTTGGCAGAAATATTTCCCGCCAAATTTAACAGGAAACTTTTACCCTCGTGAGGTCACTTGTGACGTCACGTGTAAGGTCATTATGGGAAACGTCCCACAGACCTGTGGCTGATCTGTGGGGCAAGAGCCCCACAGATCAGCCAAGTAACGTAATTTCTTGGACTTCGCTCCGCTACACCCTTGTACGGTAGCGTCTTATATTTTCAATAGCCGAAACTCAGACGGAAAAAAAAAACAAAGAAAATGGGAGCTTTTTATTTGATAAAGCGGGGATAAAGAGGAGAACGAGGAATATATCAGCGTTCAGGCGCCATTAAAAGCATCTTAAGTGACAGTAGGTATTCCTATTTTCTGGCCCCGGCAATGAAACCGGGGAATATTTAGCCCACGTTATAGGAATTTCGCAAGGCCAAACTTGATAATGCGCAATACGTAGAAACTCGCTGTGTTTAAACAAAAAAAAAGTTTAAATAAAATGAATTTTAGCGCAACACGTTCCAAACACGCCAAAATCATGTGCACCCGAGCACCCAACGCAAAGCTTTGCTGAACTCACATCCACATCTTATATCATTAGCAACATAATATCCCGCTTCAAACTTGTCTTTTTTCGCCACGTTTTGTATCCGCACGTGTAAGTCTTATCTACAAAGTGCGGAAGTCCAGACGCCAACCTAAACTGGTTGCATCTTCCCATAACAGCTTGTCAATGGAATTGCCTAAACCTTCGACTATGGTATCACTCCTGTCTATAGACACTGACAAGGGGAGAATCTCAGGGACACACGCTGCAAGGGACCGTGCACATACGTTCCTGAAGGAGCTAATTCGCGGTTTTTCCCTTCTTCCACAGCTAAAGGAGAACCACAGATGCCAGCGTAGCCAGGCAATAGCGTAAATCCGATTTTTTTGGTGGTGTCAATCACTCAAGGCGCAAGACTAGCGGTAAACCCAGATGATAAGGTTGTCATCCGCGTTTTCCTGCCACCAGCCTTGCGCGTTGAGAAAGCAGCTAATATCACAAATAGGAAGACGCAGAAATACATACTTTACGTCTTCATAAAATCTACGAATTTCGTTTTTAATGACACTTAGCAAGCTTCCAAATGGAACATATTAATTTTCACTAATTCGAATGTTAATGAACGTCTTTCGTTTAATTATTCCACTAATCATGACGGTTAGCCCCGAAAGTTATGTCCCCATATCCGTATAACTCTCCGGCACAGACCGAATAAGTGTCCCTTCAAAGCTTTTTATCTTAAATGGGATCCGTTCGAGTTTAAATTGAACATCCAGTATAGCTATCTGCACGTTTTTCATATCTAATATATAATATAAACCTTTATGTACTCATGCTTTCGCGAGTACATATGTCATGGGACGCTGTTTGACGCCTTTAATGAAAACTGTACGTATGCTTAAATGGAAACATTGGGATCTGCCGATTGCGGGCGCTTATTACGATTTCATATCTTAAACGTTACAATCATAAATATGACGTTAATCTAGTCTGGATTTGCGCCAAGTAGTCTGCCACACCTTTGCAAAAAAAGACTTGGTCATCCAAGACAGTGACATCCATGGCTCTCAGGCACCATTACGCAGGTGCGATCAGAAAGCCGCACCCCAATGCAATATCCTTTCATACCAAGAAGTGCATGGGGATATAGAAGGAAAACCTCCCAGAAAACAACGCCACAGTTATGCATTTCTACATCCCCAACTGGAGGCCTGAGCGCAACACAGATTAGATACTAAAAGTTCCGTCAGCTTTTTTTCTTTCTCGGAGTCATGTTTTCACTGATTGGACAAGTGTCCCCGCCATAGATTTTCCTCTTAATAAAGTTGTCGTCCTCCTCCCCGCCGAACGCTCATACAGCATTCCTCTCCAATCTATGCATTCACCGCGCTAACCTCCGGTAGGTGACGCGAAACATACCTTGCTGGTGAACCGCCAGATATCCCGACTTTTCCAAGTACCGCCACCCTGTTGATCGTGAAGCGGGCGCTGCTATTCGATGCCGGAGACGCGTCGCCATTTTTGGCTCATGGCGGGTCCCACGTCCAGACATTCAGGCTCCTATTGGTCCGTTGCGGCTGCCGGTGACACGCCGCCGTTTGCAAGCACGGTCTTATTGGTCTGTTGTGGCAACACCTCCTATACAGCTTTCAAGCCTGCGCGTCACGTGATATGACATCACGTCCTGGAGGCCTGCACGGGCGCTGACTGGATTCGAGTGCCGCGTCATTCTTCGCGTGGGACTATGATAGGAAACGAGTCCCACGCGAATGCTGACGCGGCACTTGCAACCAATCTGCGCCCGTGCAGGCGTCCGAGACGTGCCGTCATATCACGTGACGCGCAGGCTTTGAAAGCTGTCTAGGAGGTATTGGGTGTGGCCGCCGGTGCCGCACCGCCGTTTGCAAGCACGCTCCTATTATACTTCGTTCCAGCTTCCGTCCGAGCGCGGCCAATGTTTTGAGCCGAAGGGCCAATCAAACAGCGAAAGAGGCACGAGGTCATGGCGTGCTCTCTGCAGTTTATAGGACCAGCCGGTATTCGCCGTCTCTCTGTCCGCGCTCCTCCGCCGGCTGGCCCTATCAAGAGCAGAGAGCACGCCATGACGCTGCGCTTTTTGCGCTGTTTGATTGGCCCTTCGGCTCATAACATCGGCCGCGCTCGGACCGAAGCTGAAACGAAGTACGGTGTACGTTAGATGCCGGCGCCACGCCGCCGGGCTGAACTAGATTGGCGGCGATCTCCGCCATTTTTAGCTCAGGAGCGTCCCAGCTTGCACCGGCTTGGCGGTACTTTTTTATAAAGTCCATTCAGCGCTTTACTAGCTAGGGTCTTGTTATCAAGGAAATGTAGATAGAGCACATAAACCCGGGGCTCTATAGCACGAGTTCTCGTTTCACATGTCGGGAAATATTGTACGCTAAACCAGACTAACACAATACGAAGCAAATGGGGGTTTCATTCTTCTGCGATGTCATACTCTTTCTTTTAACATTAAATGTGTGTTAAGAGTCGTGGCCGTTTTATTTACACTCATTACGCGTCTTTCGGGAGAAGCAGTTCGCGAAACGAGTGCTTTTTTTAGTAAAAATGGAAATATAATAAAATCGAATAAAATAGAGCTGCTTAAAAGAACATTACGCGGGTTCGTATTTTGCGTAAGTAACACGAGTCCTCACCTTGAAATCAAAATTGAGGATTTTTTAGCCAGATGTTCCGTTCACATATTTTGATATATTGTAGTAACCTATTAGCAAGGCTGATATTTGTAAATTTATCAAAAGACAAAACAACAAGAATATTGTTGAAGATCACTGTTGATCTGTACTTATAGGCCCATGAGCAAGCTTTGGAACTATGCATTCTTTTCCCGTACAAATATTATTGGTTAATTGCTGAAGCTAGCAAAATGTAAGAACACGGCCACCTAAGTGATTTATTTATAATTCAGGAGAATTTAACCAATAATCTAGGCGCGCTATAAGAAAGCAAAGTAGCAATAACAAAGTTAAGCTTACCAAAATATAAAAACCAAATAGCACTGTAACCTGGTAAATTCTGTGTATGAACGAATCTACCGTCCCTTCCTTAAGCAAGCCAATCCATCAACACCAGGCAACTAAAATCCCATAATATTGCTGGCTTGTGAACGTTCATCCGCCTCATAGTTCATGGCAAACACTTCATCCCCTTAACTTCGTAACAAAGTGGCAGGCTGAAACTTCCAGCTGACATCTTGCGAGGATATCGAGTAAGCCTTCATTCACAGCACGTTCCTCCCTTTTTTATATGATATATGCACTTATAATCCCGCTTTATCCTCCGTAATCCTCCCGCAAAGGAGACAAAGCTACGAAGATGTTTGTACGTGCCCCACAATAGCAAAAAAAACAAAATGAAAAAAGTTCGCGCTGATGCAACGTGGCAACATTTCCAGAACGCTCAAACTTTATTCATGGAGCTGAGACTGCGTCCCCGGATTAGGCGGTCGTGTCGCCATTACGGCTGCAGCTTATATATCTACTGAAAGCGTTATGTTGCGACGCCCAAACGAGGATTCTTGTGCCGAACTTTTCGCATTTCATTGCCCCGGTGTGTGCCCATGTGGACCAAAATGCGCCAAAATTGATGACAACGATGCGTAATTTTGTTTTTTCCTAACTTTGTTGGCCCGTAAACCAAAGCAGGGGTGTCAATTTAGGAAGTTATTGTGGCATTATTGACCCCGTTGCAAGCCGAGGTGCACATAGCAGGCCTTAATATCTCAAACCCACTTCAATTTATACGTACACAATTTTCCCTTGGGCTTTTCTACTCACATCTTAGTTCGTGATTATGTGTTTCTGAACTAAAATATTAAAATATCTGTTAACTTACGGATGCAACAAAACAAAAACTATGAGTGCTTATATAGTATAGCCCCGGACGATATAAAAAAATAGAAACACACAAGAACAGGAGTTCCTTTGTTCTGCGGAGATTACCAGTGCTATCTAACGGAAGACAGCTGAGTTATCATCGAGGTTCTTGTACGAACGAGCGGCACTTCAGCAACTGTTCGAGTTTGTCGTTATTCCTCTCTTGGTCGGCAAACTATTTCTGAGTTAACACTGTTAGCAAAAGTCTTCGATAAAGTATACTCAAAAAACCGTTTCTCGTCAAATATTACGAGAACATTGCCAAACACACTAAAACTGACCGCTCAACTTTCCGGCCAGTTAATTTCAGCAACCACACAAAAAGTAAAAGAAAAAAAAAAAGAAACGCAAAGGACAAGGACAAGCGGTAAAACAAGACAGGAGAAACCCGTGTCATGTTTTCTTCAGCCACTTGTCATTGTCCATTCCCGCTTCACCAACCATACGTGTGGTATGGTTTGTTTGGTTCGCTTGATTGGCTAGCGTCGTCATCATCACGGCCATGTTCTGATGAAGGAATGCGGCCATAAGCTGCATGTTCTCGGCTTCGTCTGCGGTAAACGCTGGCATAGTCGGGAATAGCGTTGCAGGAGCTGCTACATTTGGTGGGCTTTGGGTGGCATGAGTCAAAAACATGTCAATGCGTTCTTTGTTTCCGATTGTGCTAAGGTTTCGGCGTTGAAGTTGTATTTTGATGAACTGAGCTCTCAGGGTCGCGAGATTTTCGGCAGTAGCGTTATTCCAGTTGATAAGCGACATCGTTGTTCTGGGCGGGCGATAGGCGGAGTGAAGGGCTGGTAGGTTTCAAAATGGTTTGGCGTTCGACTACGAGAAGGAAAGCGGGCAAGCAGGCTTACGTGGTGATGAGGTGGCGATGGCAGGTGGATGGCGTTGACTGCGCCATATGTGAGGCTTTGGGAATGAGAAAAATGTTTAATGAATGAAAATAAAGGAAATAATAGAGGCTGACTGAGTCAAGGCTGAAGGCTGGTCATGGCTGGCTGACGTTCTTCCACTTCTTCTTCGTCTTTTCCTATTTCTGAGGCCATCTGAGGCAAGCTCGGTGCTGTGGGCAGGCATGCTGCTCACAGTATCATTGTTTAGTCACTATGCTTTGATTTTTTAGAACCGTGGCTACCTACCAACTTGTTCAGAAGTATGAAGCCACCATTTTCCTTCGTACGTTTCTTGGCCTCATGGCGTTCAACGGTAAAGTTTTCCTATGGAATGCCCAAACTGATGACTGCTGCTTTGTTTAAAAATCATGCTGGTGTTCTTGTTTTCGACACAGATTACAATATCGGCATCACTTCCAGAGTTAAAACTATAGAGTTTGTGCAGCATCTCTTGTTGCCATTTCGCGCATGCCTGCGAAGAATAGTTGAAACACGTGGTGGACTAATCTTCATGGCCCCCACAAAAACACCGTTAATCAACTGAGAATACTCATAAGAAGTGCCTTCCCGCAACAAAAACGTCGTTTTTTTTGTTGTTTTTTTGGTACGGTTGTTGTGGTCTCCTTCCGTGCTCGTCGTCTTTCGGAGTTGAGGAGAAACTTTAATTCGCCGTGCCAACAAAAACATGTTTCACGTAACACCACAATGTCCCCCAAAGCGCGTGACAAATGTTTCTCATTGGTTCAGATTTATTTAAACTGCTTTTATAGTCGTAAAGATTTATCGATAGGAAATTCTCATCTTTCGACGTTTACTTGACCAAACCCGAATCCGCAGCGATGTGTCGTAATCTGCCTAAGTCTACAGCTGAACCTGGGCTTCTACGCAGACAATTAAGCGCTAGTTTTACCAGGATAGAAGAAGGCTTCATGGCTGTACATCTGCATTTTTGTCCACCTCCTTTGTTTGCCACATCTTTAAACTTCTTCAATGACTACTCCAAGGGTGCAATCTCTTAGGGGAGCTTGCCAAGAGTGCCTACTTGTTCTAGCGCGCATCTTCCGCTGAGAGATCGGGCTCAAGTTTGTCATCTACCACTCGTTGACTTGTGGCAACCCTGCCGCAACTTCTCCAGTGAAATCCACGTATCTTGCTGGAAGTCAACAGGGGCGCGAGTGATGTCAGTTTCTTGGGTGGTCAGCGGTCGCTGGGCTTCACCCGTTCAGCGGGTTGTTTACGCGGGATGGCAATGGGGAGGGCGTGAATTGCGTCCAGTACAGCCCAGCTATGGTGTGTCAGGGGTGTAAAGAATGACTGAATTGAGTGTCAGACTTTAAACGGCCGATATATGCGATCCAGAGAAAATGACCGATAAAGATTATAAAATAATCCAGATAAGAGAGCTGAAACAAGGTAAGGCATGTCCATTTTAGCGCATCTTATCGTTTAACTTATTGCACTGCATTCCGCCTGTGTTTTCACGGGCAGTAAGACAAGAGCAGTCAAGGCGACGACCATGCAATTGCTTGCTTTCTGCATCTTTGAGTTTAGTAAAGTATAACCTGAAATCTGATCTCCGCCGATGGTGCGATCGCTGTTCCAGCCTCGCCGCTATGAAGCGGCCGAAAGGTACTGAAACATGACGAACACGAACGTTTTTCTTTCAAAGAAAAACATTTATAACTCTATTTCAAAGCAAACATGTATAACAAAAATTTAACTTTAGAACGTGCGTTGCCAAAAGTTTTATCCTTAGCGCTGCTAAACAAATAAATAAAAATATAGTTAACCAGTGATGACATTTCAACAATATGCATTTTCTTTTCCATTAAAATGTTTTGTTCTCCTTTGAGAACTCTTTAATTTGTATAATGCGTATAAAAACGAGCTATGTAATATTATGATATCTTTTGTTTCTTTAGACATATATTCGTTTGCATTTTGTCTCACTAGAGCATTTTATCGACACAAAAATATCCTTGATAGGTTTTAAGACTTATAATATACGGGTTAGTGAATAGATAATAATAAAGCAAAAACTTACCTTTGTTCAATACTTCTGGAGCTTAGATTGATTTATGCTCTACGGAATGTGATAGAGTAAAACAAACTTAGCGAAGAATCACGCCCGAAGAATCATGGGCATAGCGATCGTTTCTGTTCTAGCTGGGATTTGTGACAGATTTTGTTCCTGTTTACTGGCATTTGAAAAGGAAAATGGCGAATTTTGAATGTGTTCTATTCTTTTCTGTTGAAGCGGAATATATAACAACGTCTAGCGGGAACTCCTTCCGAAACATTATTTTTTCTAAGTTGAAAGGGGAGCTTTCGTTCCCGGTGACACCTAAAGAGCTGCAGAAAATTTAAATGGCGACGAAGAGCCCTACGATCATACATATTCTAGGACCCATAACAAAAAGGCGAGATTACATAGCGCCGACGTTTTCTGACACTTTAATTCGCGTGTGCGAAAAATACATGCTACGGGCCTGCGACGCACCTGTTCTCAAGATAGATGGTAGCACACGTGAAATAACAAAAAAAAAACACGCAATGTCCCGACATTGAAATTGCGAGGCTTTGGCGCTCAATGTGCGCGTGGGCTACGGAAGCACCTTCGAAAATCTGTCACATAAAGTCCGCGTTGCAGATTGAATATTAAACCCCGGTGTTTTCCGAGAAAGGGAGAGCTCTTTATGACCAGTATCCGCTCCAGCAAGGAAGCAAGCAAATACCAATCCCAGGCGAGTGGAACTGCGAATTTCCTTGTTTATATGCGTGTGTATCACCCACAAGCAACATCATTCATTATTGATGCGCACTCGCTATTGACTGTGTACGGTATTTGAACCGAGAACCTAAGTTGGCAAGAAAAAACCTCAGGTCCTAAGCCCGCTAGCCTTATAAATGACATACAGTAAAGTCTTCTTTTATTGTATGCAGATATTAAAGACACCTTTAAAACCCTTATTTACGACTTTGCTGAGGGTCTCTTCTACCGGAGGGGCTCTTCGGTGAAAAGTCCCTCATCGCCATCCTCAAGAACTTCAGGCAAGTGAACAAGATATCCCTCAGCAAAGTCAAGACGTCTGCCAAGGATCTGTGTGACAGGCTGCAGCTGAGCCAGCTTGCGAAGAAGATACAAGCCTCCAAAAAACTTAGTCTAGATGTGTTCTTTAGTGTCAAGACCCACAAAGTAAACTGTCCATTTAGAGCGATCGTAACGGAAAGGGATACGTGGCAAAAAGAAGTGGGGGCTTCCTTAGTAGGCAGTTGGCCGGCCTTGAATTGAGCGACCCATTCCTGGTGCGGAACTCGGAGGCAGTCATAGAATTTTTGGCGAAGGGCGACCAGTCCTACGGCGGAGGCTTTTCTATTGACGTGGAGGACCTTTTCTATTCCATCCCGCATGACAAGCTTTTCCCAGCGGTAAAAAAGTGCATTGAAGAAAATAATGAAATAAGCTTTAGAAATTCGAGCGGGGTAAGTGTGGAATCGTTTTTAGAGTTACTAGAATGCTACCTGAACTCAACCTTTGTGTCCTTTGGGGATGGTGTTTACGTTCAAAAACGAGGCATATGTATCGGCTCCCGTGTTGCGCCAGTGCTCTGCGATATATTTTTGGCCGAATGTGATAAGAGAATACGTAAGGATATCGAAAAATTGGGGGAATTCACAGTCTGTCGGTATGTGGATGATTTCTTGGTGCTTGCCCCGAAGTCCGTTACTGTTAGCATGGACTTAATCAACAATGTGCTGGATTGTTTTATCTTGAATTCACATGGATTGGCGTTCACTCATGAAACAATGACGAAGGGAAGGCTGCAGTTTTTGGATTTGAGCCTCAACTTTGAAAGTGACCATGTTTGTTGGAAATATGAGCCGCGAACTAAGAAAGGGGTTCTGCCCTTCAATTCTGCGCAATCCAAACTTGTTAAAAGGGGAACAGCATCGTGCCTAATGAGAGCCTCGCTGGAAAAATCATGCCCCCATGTCGCGGATGAAAGCTTCCTCACGCAGGTGAATCGTTTAAAACGCGGAGGGTACCCCGATCGCTTCTTGGGGGAAGTAGCGGAAAACCTTGTTTCCAAGATGAAGAAAAAAGATGACGATCATATTCCTTCCAGAAAACTAACAAGACCGGCGGTGATTCCATACATTCACAATCTATCGCACAATCTAAAAAAAGTGGCTGCCCATTTTGAAGTCCCAGTGGTGTTTTCAGCGCCACACAAGCTGTCTCATCTATGTTCAAAAATAAACAACGAAAAGGGAGAGGGTAAAGTGTGTCAAAAGAAGCACGCTAAGCAATACGTGGAGTGTGCAACGTCAGTAGTATATAACATACCAATGAGTTGCGGGAAATCGTATGTCGGTCAAACGGGGCGTTGCATAAATGAAAGAGCTAGGGAACATGCCTGGTCAGTGAAACAGTCCCCGTCGGGCAATCTCGCGGTGCACTGTGATAGGTGCCCATGTGGCCCGGAATTGGAAAAAACAACAGTTCTGGGCAGATACGCTAACAAAACAGCGCGAGAAATACATGAGGCATTCCGCATAAGAGAGCAAGGGGAGAGTCTGTGCATTAGTGCGCCGTCACTACACTTAACAGATAAAGAGTTTTTCTTTTTGAGCCAACACCCAGATAGACGGTATTAATAGTCAATGTTTGTTTCAATAAACCTTCAGTTGTGAGTGCGCTTCGTCTCTGTCCCCTTCTTCGTCCCTGTTTATTCGGCGCTTTCCATTCAGTGATGTACCAACCAGCCCATTTATCTATTTTATTAACGAGAACACGAAGTCTATTGTACGGAGCGAGAGGAGCAGCAAATAAAAACGTAACACAAGCTTTCCGCGAACTGTATTTATTTCCGAAGCCGGCTACCCCTGCAGGTAAAGAAACTTGCGTTTCGAAAGCATATGCGGTCACTCAGTCGTCTTATCGTCAGCACTGCGATGTTAAACGGAGACAACCGGCACCCAGTTCGAACACTTTGTCTTACCTTTGCTATTCCTCGAGCCAAAATTCCTTCGTCAACCGTTGCGTCAACCGCACATCACGAAAGAGTGGTAAACCATTCGCCCGCAAAACCAAAAGCCGCTCTCAAAACAGGCCAATCCGAAGCAGCCTCTTGCCTCGTTTCAGCACGGTAACACGAAGTTATGGCGTAGCCGCGTAGCGTAAAAGGAGGTTAAATCGCTTGCCACCAGATGGCAGGGTCAAGCAGATTGATCGCAAGTAGCTAGGCTAGGTGGCGCTAGTTACCGTCCAAATTCATGTTCTACACAAAAAATATTTTATTTTCTGACGCCACCATTGCGCTTCGAGACCCTCTATTTCACACAGGTAGACACATTCAAGTTGTACGGAACAAGCATCAGCTGAACATACATAGCGCATACACATACATACAAACATCCATACAACAGCACACTAACCCGATCACTAACCCGATCACTACTCCCGAGCTCTGCGTTTCCGTCTTTTATACTGGTCGTTTTGAACGTACGGAATTTGTCGGTGACTCCCTAAGCAATAAAAAAAGATTCCCAGCATGTTGATTTTTTTTTCAGCAATGTCATACATCTGAGAGTATTTTTAATGGCTCAGGGGATGAATCTCTTATTAAAAAGAAAACGCTCGATCATGCCGTAATTATTTGAAAGCCAATAAATCGAGCCGCTCCAATGCAGTTCCAAGCCTGGGTTTGTTTCCCCGGACGGCACTTCCTTGCCAGTATTTCTATTGTAGTGTTTGTTTTTCTATTTGTGCTCTTCGCGCACGGCTGCAATTGCCGTCTTGAATTAATCTGTGTAGAGCGGATATTCACTCAGCTGGAAGTGATGCTTCACGGGCAGAGAGATCGGTTTTCGATCAACTTGAATGCAGTCAAAGCAGCGACTTGCGGCAGGTGTTAAGTGTACAGAGCTACCCCGTGGCGAGCTCGAAAACGTCTAGCGATCATCCCAGCGCGCCACTTGGAGGGCAGTTTCTCCAGGAACCGTAGTATATTTAAGCAACAAAATAAAGAATAGCTTTTTTTTCGATTTTACCTTTTTTATGCTAAAATTTTATTGTAAATATAGTACTTTCAGTCATTATTTCGTACTGTTCAGTCTTTTCACCAGAGCGCAATCGCTCTCGGAACCGACAGTCACATTGGCAATTGTACGATAGGAGCTTACCGTTCAGACCAGCGTTCCAACATGATTATCCGCACGTCGATCGACTGCACCTAGTTTCTCAAGTGGTCTTAAACTCTTTAATGTAAAGGGGAATGTCAACCTGCGACACCCCGCCCCTCCGATCACGGCCCGACCAGCGGCATCAATGCCCCACAGTTTACGTCATCTCATCTTGTTGTTACACCACTGATACGCGAACACACGGTCACATCGGCGATAATCCCAGTCTTCTGTTCACTACGCACAACACTGCCATCACAATGTTGCTGCTATGTTGCTGACACGCAGAAATACAGAACCACGTTGAACGCCGGTTGGCACTCGGCACGGGAAAACAGAACCGAACTCAGCACGGAAGGTACCCAGGCAGCCGGCAGTGAAAAACCTGCCTGCCTTGGACACAGTTCCTGCGATTTCCATAACGTCGAAAAACGTCGATACAGTGCCTCGTGGTTCCGCTACTGTAGTTCCGCTACAGTGGCCTAGAAGCCGCGTACGTTCCGCAATCCAGAGACGGCCGAGACGGCCACCTTACCCAGTGTACGTAGCGCTGCTGGCACTGCTCCGGAACTTCGCTGTTTCTAGCGGCTTCATTTGTTCGTTTGAAAAAAATTAGTGGTAAAAACGTCAATGCAACCGAAATGTTCTGCACGTTTGGACTAGAAGACGGAATTAACGGCGGCCTCGCTGCCGCTGAAGCTCAATCAACTCAACAACATTTATTTAACAACGTGCGCGACGTGCTCGAAAAACAAAACCGAAAGAAGATGCCTCCCTTCTTCTCGAGTCCGCTTGGTGGCGCGTCAGTAGAAGGGAGGAAGACGCGCCGTTGCTAACTTTTACCTGCATTTTTCTTAGAGTGCAAGGTGGTGCAGGGTCAGGGCCCGGCAGTCGAGGTGGCCGAGGCAGCCGAGTTACGAAATGTGGTCGAAGAGGCCGAGGCCCGAAGCCCGCCGCTATCGCAGCTGATCGCAGCCGCCCAGTGTACGTAGCAGTGTCGGCATCGTTTCGAAGCTTGGCGGTTTATGACGGAGGTGTTTAAACTTCTTTCTTTGTGAATGTCAAAAACGCCGCGGCAAAATAAATGACTGAAGGACCGACCTCGTCGTCTTGGCCCCTGCGTAAACGGCTTAGATCCAACCTGGGTGCCCAAATGTTGTTTATCAAACAGTGCGCTGATGAAGCTTGTAGCAATGATATTTGTATAGTTTTCCTTGGCGTCGGTGGATAATAAGGACTTTAATTTTCCTTCCATTGGTCTGGGTTTGTTTATGCCTGTTTAAGTAAATAAAAAAATGAAAAAGCTTAACGAAAAAAAAAAAACACCGCTTCTCTTAGGGATTGAACCTTCGACCACTTGGTCAGTAGTGCGACGTTCTACCCCTGCGCCAACTGAACAGGGAGGAACTGGACCTCCTCCTTTCATCCAAACTTCCGTTCCTCCCTTCTCCGGGCAACTTGACCACAGCAAGGAGGAACAGTCGCCGTTGCTACCTTTCTCCTCCTTTTTTCTTAGAGTGTGTCCATTTGGCGCTATTATGCCTTTAAGATTAGCGCGACCGAATAATCAAATAATGAATAGATTACAGGTTGCCGGTTAATCGAGTTAAAATTTCTAATCGACGATCAGACGTAATTTAAACTATATACAGAAGATACTAAAAAATGTTCGAGCCATTTTAGTCACTCGGCCTCGAGTCTGCATGTGCTTGATGATATTAAGGTGATTTCGTTACCCTTTTACTACAATTTAAGTATTATGCGCCACTGGTGATGTTTAACTTTAGTAAGAGGAGGAGCTGCACTAGCATATTTCCTGAAAACTAAGTAACGCTTTTAAACGTTTTGATGAGCTGATGTCATCGCCTCGCGTCCTTGAGTCCTTACGCAATGAGCACGTGCCCGTTTGACATGCATTCTTTGTTCTTCTGTTCTGCATGAAATATTCAGTTGTGAGTTCCATTGTCGGCCCTGGCTCCCGTATTCTTCTACAGCTTTTTTTTCTTTTTTTTTTCGCTGCTAATTTGAATTATGTTTAACTGTGGGGTTTTCGTTTCTTAGGGGAAACGAGACCTGTTTCAATGAGCCAACGGGACAACTTATTATTGTTTGCAAACACAAAAATCTGGCTGCATGGTGCGCTCACAAACATCATATACGTTAGTAAAAGTTTCAAACACCAACCAATTCCTTCTATAGGGACCCTACGTTTTTAAGCCAATTCGGACTTTGTTCGAAGGTGACTATGGCTACGGCCGTTGAAGAGCAGTGTCCTTTTCTTTTATACATTCATATTAAGAATAGCGCAGAAAAGACGGACAAAAGGTCGAAGGAGTCACACAGGACAAGCGCTTGCCCTGTGTGCTTCGTCTTCTTGTCTCGTCTTTTAGCGCTATGTTTAATATGAATGCCAATTACCAACTTGCACCGCAGACCAAGTTTTTCTTTTTGTTCTGCGGTGGGTATCTGGTCTTCTTCTACGGCTGTACCTTTTCAATAATGTGACGAAGCCTATTCGCACATGCGGATGGTAAAGTTCTGAGGGACCGATTGATGCTTTGTGGCGTTGTTTGAAAGTGCCAGGATTCGAGAAACAGTCCCTTTCGGGGATTCGACTCCCCGCCAATAATGCCATGTTTTGTGAAAGTCAAAACGATGGTTTGTGCGCCATTGGCTTGGCTACATGCATCATTGACGTGGAGACAAATCCCCAAAAGAGACTGTTTCTCGAATCCTGGCATATTCAAAACAACAGCACAGAGCGTCAATCGATCCCTCTGAGTTTTAGATCCGCAATTGCAAAGGTACACTCGTAGAAGAAGAAGAAAAGGACACTGCTCCTCAACGGCCCAGAGCTATAGTCGGCCCGGAAAACGAGGCCGAATTGGCTTCGAAACGTAGCGTCCCTATAGAAGGGATTGGTTCGTGTTTGAACTCTATATAATTAATTACCCCCACACCAGACATATATTATATATATCACTTTCAAATTTTTACTTTCAATTATATACGTTTGTTGTTTGCTGACTTTTAAACCTAAACTATGGTTCATAGAAGTATACATCAGGCGTCTGAGAACAGCTTGTAACACAAGGCCACAAGCGCTGCTGCGTGTTTGTGTAATGTTTCCAGGAGCACTTTCATCTAGCCCAGTTTCATACGTTGCCTTCTCTCGCCATGGATAGGCCATGCGTTTCATGCGGATCAACTAGCGAGATTATCTTAGCTCTAATTTGACTTATGCAACTATATTCCAGTCTGATGCACATGAATCCTACGTTGCGGCTTGGATAGGCATACGGTGTTTTGTTTCGAAGAGTTTTCTCAACCGACAGTCCTAAACCATGATGAGGATGTTTTCACGAACCCTAGAAACGACTCCTATATCATGGGATCTTAGTGCTGCAAATATATCCGTCACCTACCCTGGGCCAGGGCGGTACAAGGATTATACACTGTTGCTGCGTCGAACTTCGGGGGTACTCCTGATCTCACTGGTCGAACAGGGTGCCAGCCGAACGCTCACGGAACGCTTGCGTCCAACCTATTTCTCGTGCCGGCCTCTTGTTGGTGACGTAAAGATTCAGCACTAGGTCCCTTTTTATCTATGAGGTGTTGACCGCGTAGACGGTCACTGGAAAGGATTCCTCTATCGGAGAAGACCAGCCCGACCAAGAACGTGTCGCTGGGCAAGAGCCGTACATTCCGAAGTCGGCCTGCTGGGAATCACGGAATGTCGGAGATCTGTTCTCTTGGCTCCGGAATCATCGTGTCCCTGTTTACCGTGGGGCTCAGTCGTCCCGGAAAAGACAAACAAAGAAGGAAAAAGCCACATGGGGCGCTCGAACGAATGTGGACACCCCCGTCGGCACGGCTTCGCGGGATAGGAGTACCCTCGCATCTGGAGCGAGGGACGCAATCCGCTACTTTTTTTTTTCGTGTCCCAGGAGCTGGAGCATCCTAAGACGGCATGTAGGGGCCTGTAGGGGGATCGAGAATTCACAGGGCTCCGTATCGTTGGTCGTTATTCGCAGTGTATTCGCATAGAGATATACCCTCTTTTACGATAAATAAGTTAATTTTCACGTCAATTCATGTAAATTTAAAGATATTCTATCTGTTTTTGTATTCGTTCAACGTTCATTATGTTTTTCATCTTTCGGAATTTTTCCCTTCAAATCAGTGTCGCCACTACGGAAAATGACATCTGTGTATCGGCCTCTGTGTTGGGCCTCCTCTTGAAAATTCTCTTTTCCTTCAGTTTCATTTTTGGCGTTCAGTAACTCAATTAGAGCGTCTTGGGTGAGATCATGTTTGTTTTTGATTTACTTCGTGTTCTTGCGTATAGGTGCACCATCCTAAAGTCGTGCATTTTTTCACCTAAAGTCAATAATAATATTATTATTATTTATTATTAGTAATATTAATATTATTACATAGTAATAATAAAAAGATAATAATAAACTAAAATGTATTTCACATAATTGAAAACAATACGTACGAATGCGGGTCCTCCAAAAGCCAATAGCCCCTTGCTGGAACCGAACCCCGGCAGCGGCGTAATGAAACATCAAACTAATTCTTCAAAGATATTACGCAAAAGAACAATATAGAAACCCCAGACAACATGGATACAAGCTCGCATGCAATAATCCCTTAAAAACAAGGCACATACACAAAAAAGAAACCCTAACAAGCCGAAAGGAGAAAGGAAAACAATCACGTTCTCAAGGTGTCTACATACGTAGTAGCGATTAAAGATAAGCCAAAACTGCATAAGTACTTTCAGTTAACAAACATTCGCTTTTAGATAACTAGCCACAGACACGATATACTAAATTGCTCGCTCATAATGGACACAAAGGCCAAAAGGGAAACACAATATCAAAGTAGACATTTATCTCCAAATCATCCAAGGTGAGGTGAAAAATAAGATATGCAATTTGGTATTCTGCGTCTAGACACAGAGGTCGAATGAAAAAATAGAAAGGCAAATCGAGACAAGCATTGCAAGTAATTTGGAAAATGAAAATCTGACTTGAGTATGTTGCTCTTATAGCTTTCTTTTTAACTGTCGCTTCCCAAGCAGCACAGAGCTGGCCAGTCATCGGCCACCGGCTGGCAACGAGTCCTTGGCCGGGTTAAGCTGGGACAGCGGGGCCGTGAAACTGGCCGGTGACTGGCCTTTATCTGGTCATTGGCCAATGGCCATTGGCCATCAGCCATCGGCTGCCATTGGCTGAATGATTCTGTCGCTCTCTGGCCACTTGGCCAAAAGACCATCGCCAGACATTGGCCAGCTGCTTGGCTAAAAATCCGTGCTGTTTGGGTTAGTAGTTACCTTAAAAAAACGTGTCCGGCAAACCGTTAATACTCGCGTGTATAAAATAGGCGCAGTCACTTTAGCATATTTTGTATAAACACGTGCGATAATAAAACGTTCACCTTCTCTCAGAAGGGTTTCCGCAACACGAGGGGCGTTTCAAAGGAACTTTTCCAATAATGCTTGCGGAAAACGCGGTAGACACATGGAATCGAAATGAATTATCACTCGGCATAGATCTAGACATGTACGCAACACTCCTCAGAGTAATTTTTAGTATCGTGTCGATTTTAGTTTGCCAAAGTATAGTACAGTTTGCCTAAATAGTAATGCGGTAACTTAGCAGCCCGTAGGTGAAGCATTATGCTCGTCATGTTTCGAACAAACAATGAAAGAAAATAGGTTTCGTTGAATATAGCATATATGAACAACTTCACAGTCGTTTAGCAACATAACTTAAATACAAATTTGAAGTGTAAAAGAAATTGAAAGTACTTGGTGGTAGGGACAATGTCAAAAAGTGCGCAAATGCAGCGCGTACATTTCGATGAGTGCTACACAATAGGAATGTCTGTACATTTCTGTTAAAGGACGGCTGAAACAAATTAGTTTTGTTTTATCAATGTTAATTTGATTACAATTAGCCTCAAACCAGTCTATAACCGGGGTAGCATTCGCTTGCAGTAAAAAATCGCACTGTACAAACTAATATGCCGACAGACTAACAAAGTACTGTCAGCGGACTGGTAAGTATCACAACCAGAAACAGTCCTATATGAGACATTTACGCAAAGATCGAACAAAAGTAGGTATAAAACAGACCCCTGAGCCAACTCGGCCTCTGCCACTGTTGGGCGAGGGAAAGGATACCTTTCCTCCTTTGCTATGGATGATGGCATTATTGTGGAGTGTAAAAATGAAAGCCAAACGTGTCTGCTGGTTATGATGGTATCCCTGGTGCACCGTCGAGGCAGATCATTAATATTTCACCCCTGTGCTTGTATCTATCTCTAACAACTGATTGAAGTCGGGTGTGTTTCCTGAGGTGAGGGATGTTGCCGTGGTTATCCCTGTTGTTAGAGGCGAGGTTTGTGCCGCACGTCCGGGAGCTTCCTGGCTCGTGACGACGACCATTCCCCGAAGTGAAGAACCCAGGGGTCCAGTGGAGGTGGGAGAATTGGTAACGTAACGAACGGTTTAATTACATGGTTGCGATACAGTCGTCAAATCCGAGAGAACTCCTGAGCAGCCTCGCGCTCCGCCTTATATAGGGTCCGTTTTCTCCCTCACTCCCCGCCAGGGCAGCAAGTGCGCAGCAGCAACCCGCCGTCAAGTGCGTCGTAGCAAGGTCCGCCGCGTCGCTAGCCAGAGGTGCGTCGTAGCCAAAGTTCTCCGCAGTTAGGCCAGGCCTCTCTCCCCTTCCGGAGCGCACCAAGCCGCACGCACGCACACGTCCCGTTGACGTCACGGGCGCGTTGAGACCTGTCTCCGCAGGCGCAGACACGTAGGCGACGGTTCCGTACTCGTCGGGACTCGTTTCGCGTAGGCCCCGTCCAGCAGGCGACGTTCCCGGACAGATGCATGACTCGTTTCCGCAGCGTTGAAACTCGGAAGAAGGTCGCCGAAGGTTCCATTCTTAACAGCCCCTCCGGGGCCAGGGAAACCTCGAAAGGCCGGTGGTACAATCGCTGGCCTGAAGAGGTGGGCTTGGAGTAGGCCTTGAGAAGACGCTGCAAGCACCCAACAAACTCCCAAACCTCTTACAACGGAGGCATTAGCGGAAACGTCCCACACAACACCACGCCACACCGCAGTCATACGCCCGGAATTCGCCAGAGACCCGCCAGACTGGATTACGGATTACCATAATTTGCCAAAACAATGCGAATTGACCCGCTGTCGCCAAAACAAAACTCATTTTTCCAACGTGGTCACAATGAACAAAAGACAAAGACAAAACCCTTCGCAATTTGTGAGGTCCTTTTGGGGTTTTAACGAAGTGCCCCACTTAGATCCTCATTCCCGTGGATGACGAAGACCTCTGAGATCATCCCTACTGTTTTTCGTGATGCGAGAAAAATCTGCTCAACCCATCGGCATTGCCGTTAAATTTGCCTTTCCTTCTTCTTGCCCTGAAGTCGTAGTGATCGATTTTCACGTGATTTCTAGACGTGAAAATGCGGTCCTTATAGCGCCGATAAACCAATCCGCCTTTTTCATGCCCCGTCACAGTGGTCCTAGCAATCTCCTGAGCTGTACCGCGAAACCCTGACACACTAGGGTCGCTTCTTCTGCTCGACTGTCAAAGACACTCCGTCTGCTCGTAGCAGAGGACCAACGTTACGTGACGCCGGAGCTACGAGAGATCTTTCACTGATTCCGTCTTCCTCCGCCTTTTCCGCCGGTTCGTTGGGACGGCGTACACTTTCTAGTGCTACGAGGTCAGGCTGTTCTACAACCTGGTCCCTCTCATCCCGTTTCTCTGCCTCGAACTCGTGGTAGTGCCTGCTCCCCGACAGCTGCCTCTGGCTCTGGATCACTCGTCAACAAAGGGGCGAGCTGACGCGATTTGGACCTCGTACCTGACTGAACTAGTCCCTCTCCCAGTTGTTGAACCCTCTCGCGCAGCAGGAATTCTGACCGGTTAGAAAACAAATAAGGATACTCCAACGGGACTGTTTGCGAGACAGCCGCCTCTGTCACTAGCTCTCCGAACGGGCCAGTTATCCTTACCGTCGCCATAGGCAGACAGACACTGTGCTTTTCGAGCAGCTGCTTGATCCAAACTACCTTTCCAGTAAAATCGGATCGCGTTACATACGATGGATGAACCACGTCCATCGTCGCTGCACTGTCCCGAAGCACCCAGCACGGCTTTCCGTTTACCTGGAGCTCGTGAAGATAGGGACGAAGGAGCTCCAGGTCCTCGTCACTACCGGTCACGGTCGAGAACCCAGGCAGCACAGACACGTTGAAAAGACGTCGAAAGAGCGTCGATGACGTCAGGAACCACATGTCGAAAGAACGTCGAAAGTCTGAACGTCAGGTCCCTTCGACGTAATATGGAAAGGCTAATGTCTGGAAAAAAGCGTGGATTTTACGTCGACATAACGTCCCACTTAACGACCATAGAACGTCGAGTGCACGTCTGAATTGGACGGGAAGTCAAGTGATAACGTCATATCAACATTGACACAATGCCCCATTTAACGATCATAAAACGTCGATTATACGTCTAAACTGAACGATATGTCAATTGAGAACGTCATATTAACGACATCATAACGTCCCATTTAACGACATAAAATGTCGAGAGCACGTCTGTGATAACGTTATGTCGACGTTGAAAAAACGTCCCATTTAACGACCATAAAACGTCGAGCATACGTCGAGACTGAACAGGATATGATTTGATAGCGGTCTCGACTTGCGTCACCGTGGAACAATGGAGTCAACCGGATCTGGCTTCGTTGCTCGAAGGTATGTTCGCGAAAGCATGTATATTCGGACGGAAAAGACCATTTGCTAAATCCCCTAAGCGCCCCGGCCCGCACTCCAGGAATTATGGGAACGGTGTTGCTTCAGCTCTCTAGTGATCGGTAATTTTGGCCACTTCCATGGTTACGCAGTTTTGGGTGTAAATCGGAGTCACCCTAAACAAGCATCCTATAGTGCCCAACAACCTGTCATATCACTTTTAAGATTTCTCGTGAGTGACAGAGTTTTTCGATACTGTGCATGCTGTCCACCCTTCAACATGGCTCAGCTGCAGAAATCTCTTACATTATTAACATTCTATTACAGCTTCAATGACGCTGATATTAAGTTAGAAACGCTAAAAATGCTATAAACAACCCCGCTGACTCCGAGCTAAAACCTGGTTTTTGTTGTAAATTCTCGGCTTTTCAAACAATTCCTGCTAAAACAACAATCACGAGAATAATAATATTGTAAGAGATTTCTGCAGCTCAGCCAGGTTGAAAGTTGGATTGCATGCACGGTATCAAAAATGCTGACATTGACAAAAAATTTTAAAAGTGATATGACAGCACTTTGGCTCTATTAAGGCGCTTGTTCAGGGTGATCAAGATGTTCGCTAAGACATTGATGGGACGTCTCGCGCTCAACGTTTAAAGAACCTCCCGAAACAAAACGGAGAACTGACGTCTATTAATGCCAATGACGTCAAAGGTGTTGCTCAGACATTTCTCGGACGTCCCGCGCTCAACGTTCGAAAAACCTCCGGAAAAAAACGTAGAAATGACGTCGAATAATGTCGATGACGTCAAGGTGTTGCTCAGGACATTGTTGGGACGTCGCATGCTCCACGTTAAAAGAACGTTCCGGAGAAAACGTAGAACTGACGTCTATTATTGCCAATGACGTCAAGGTGTTGCTTAGACATTGTTGGGACGTCTCGCGCTCAACGTTCGAAGAACCTCCCGGAAAAATGTAGAACTGACGTCGAATAATGTCGATGACGTCAAGGTGTTGCTCAGGACATTGTTGGGACGTGTCGTGCTCGACGTTCAAATAACTTCCCGGAGAAAACGTAGAACTGACGTCGATCAATGTCGAAGACGTCAAGATGTTGTTCAGGACATTTTTATGACGTCTCGTGCTCGACGTTCAGATAACTTTTCATACAAGACGTCCAACAGACGTCGATTACTGTTGAAGACGTCGAGGTGAAGCTTATGACGTTGTCACTACGTCGCGTGTTTGACGTTGTCGGAACCTCTCATGTGGACGTACCAATGCCGTCGATAAAAAGTTTGTTAAGGACTTCGACGTCGCCCAACGTCTAGGACCTTATTTCGACGTCCTCTCGACGTCTCCAGCTGCTGCGTGGGAACACAACCCGCGGTTTCTTACATCTGGCCGCTGTGTGTCCCGGCTCCTGACAGTTGTAGCACAGGAACGGCTTCCTTGCCTCGAACTGCCCTGTTTGGCTTTTCCGCGCCTCGTCTCCGTTCGAGTGTTCTGCGCTCTTTTCTGGGACCTTTTGTCCTGCTTCGGGCTTCTCGGGCCCGTTTTCTCGCGAGCCGTTTCCCTGTCGGAAGGTCTTGCGCTGATCGCTCCGGCCGGGTTCGCTTTCCTCTCCGCTCAGCTTTCTACGCGTTGCGTACTCCTCGGCTAGCTCAGCGGCCCTTTCGACAGAGTCGACTCCTACCCCTGTCCTGCACCCAGAGCTTGACTGACTGCGGAATGCTACGAAAGAACTGTTCGAGGCACACACACTCGACTACCTTGTCTCGGCTTTCGTACACTTCCTCGCTCTTCAACCATTCTATCAAATTGGTTTTAAGCCCGTAAGCGAATTCCGAGTAGCCTCGCTGCTCTTTTTGGATGCGGTTCTAAACCTTTGACGGAACGCCTCGGCAGAAAGGCGGTACCGTTTCAAAGAGGCTGGACTTCACCTTGTCGTAGTCGTCCGCGTCTCCAGCACTAAGGCGCGCGACAACCTCTGCAGCCTCACAGGGCAACAAAGTCAAAAGCCGCTGCGGCCACGTTTCTGGGGCGAAGCTCAACTTCTCACATGTCCTCTCAAAGTTCACTAAGAACAGGCCCACGTCTTCCCCAACTTTAAACGGCTGCATGAGCTTCTTGATTTGATACGACTCGGTCTCATTTGCTCGCACCGGAGCCCCAACTGTACTGTTCTGCGAGTTTAATCGCTGTTGTTCAATTTCGAGCTCTAGCCTTTTCAGCGCTCGCTCCTCTGTCACAGCCTGCGCTCGTTCCTCTCTCGCTGCAGCCTGCACTCGTTCTCGTTCTCGCTCCTCTCTCGCTGCAGCCTCCTTTTTAGCGTTCTGAAGTAGTTCCCACGCAATTTTAATTCCCCTGCTTCCGCGCTCTCTGAAATTGCTTTACTGATCTCAGATTTCTTAATCTTTTGCTCCACCTCCACACCCAATTCTTCACATAAACAGAGTAAATCTGCTCTCAGTAACCTCATTAGATCCATGATCGCTGCTCTTTAGCTTTGGCTATGTTCTAAAACTTGTCGCAAGGTTGTACACAAACCCAGCGCACGAGTCAAAACCTAAGGATTCCCAGCAGTTCAAAATTAATTACCCATAATCTGAAGCCTGGCGAATCTCAAAGCAAAGTCCAAACGCTCACCCGCAGATGTAGCACGATGTCGCATGGTCCGATCCCAACCGCTGCCAACCAGTTGTTAGAGGCGAGGTTTGTGCCACACGTCCGGGAGCTTCCTGGCTCGTGACGACGACCATTCCCCGAAGTGAAGAACTCAGGGGTCCAGTGGAGGTGGGAGAATTGGTAACGTAACGAACGGTTTAATTACATGGTTGCGATACAGTCGTCAAATCCGAGAGAAACTCCTGGAGCAGCCTCACGCTCCGCCTTATATAGGGTCCGTTTTCTCCCTCACTCCCCGCCAGGGCAGCAAGTGCGCAGCAGCAACCCGCCGTCAAGTGCGTCGTAGCAAGGTCCGCCGCGTCGTAGCCAGAGGTGCGTCGTAGCCAAAGTTCTCCGCAGTTAGGCCAGGCCTCTCTCCCCTTCCGGAGCGCACCAAGCCGCACGCACGCACACACGTCCCGTTGACGTCACGGGCGCGTTGAGACCCGTCTCCGCAGGCGCAGACACGTAGGCGACGGTTCCGTACTCGTCGGGACTCGTTTCGCGTAGGCCCCGTCCAGCAGGCGACGTTCCCGGACAGATGATGACTCGTTTCCGCAGCGTTGAAACTCGGAAGAAGGTCGCCGAAGGTTCCATTCTTAACACTGTGCATAAATCAGGTAACAGAGGGGACGTCCGCAATTACCGACCAGTCTCGAAGTAATTTGAAATGACCGTTAAAATATTCTCTTATTTTCCTTCAAAGCTGCAATAGTGCCGATCCACCACGGATTCAAACGCGGAGGCTGTACCACAACAAAATTTTGTTGCTTTTATGTCTGCGGTCTTGAAGGCCGTGTGCGGTAAGGGACAGGTGGATGCTGTATATTTTGACCTTAATAAGGCTTTTGATGTTGTTGACCACGGCATTCTGCTGTCAAAACTAACGCAGCATAGTGTATGTGGGACATTACAACACTGGCTAGAAGATTATTTATCGCACAGAGGATGCCTTGTTCGACAAAACAGCAAATACTCGTTAAGATATGGTGTCACGTCCGGGGTCCCTCAGGGGTTGGTGCTGGGGCCTCTACTTTTTTACTATTTTTGTCAATGGCCTGTCTAAGGTTATATCTATTTCTTCAGTTTTGCAAAATGCAGATGATATTAAGATATTTCATAAAATTCGCAATGTAAGTGATTGTGGGATGCTTCAGGAGGATGCCTGTTAATTTTATAATTGGTGTATGACTAATAACCTAATTTTAAATAAGGCTAAAACTAAAGTAATGTCCTACACGCGAGAAACGCACAGCATATGTTTTCGCTACAGTATTTACTTAGAGGTTCTAAGTTGTGTTAGCGAAGTTCGCGACCTTGGTGTGATGTTTGATTCTTTTCTCCGCTTTGACGCACATAGAGATCAAATGATCATGTCCGCCTTGCGTATTCTGGGTGGGGCCTGTAAGATGGCTAGAGTATTTCCAAACCCGAAAACGTTCCTTGTTCTCTACTGCGACTTTGCGCGATCCCATCCGGAATACTCCTCGGTGCTCTGGAACAGCATCTGTCCCAACAGCTCCTTCGGGCTAGAGCGAGTGCAAAAGAAGTTCCTGACAATATATAGACATAGGTACTTTCGCGATGAATCATATTTGTTAAGTAATGATTGTTTAATGAGCGCCCTACATCTGTCTAGCTTACATCAAAGCCGTGAAAAACCTGATCTTTCATTTTTCTTTAAAGCCATTCACGGTTTATTGACTGCCCTGACTTGCTGGCTCAGATATCCCTTAGGGTTCCACAGACGGCGACCCGTGCGCCTATGCCTTTTTATGTTTCAGTCGCGTCAAGTGTACGCAATCCAATGTTTCATGGGGGAAGACCTACAATGGTTTTGCCAGGCACCTTGACATCATTTGTGGACGTAAAGACTTTTTTTTAATCCTTGTGTCTGTTGTTTGACTTTAGATGATACTCTCGTGGACGTTTATCGTTGATGCTGTTCTTATTTGTGATGAATATAAAGGTGTCGCTGTCTTTTCAGGCACATATATCTTCATTGATTGTATTGCGGATGTGCAACTTTACGTCATTGTAAAAGTGTATATTTCTTGTTCTCGTTTTTTTGGGGCTATGCATTTACCATTTCAGGTATAGAAAGTGTTTGGGCGTGTTAGTACTAAGACTGAAAAGTCGTTTTGAGGCACCAAATGAAGTCGATTCTTGATTATTATTATTATTATTCCACAACAAAACAAAATGAATCTGTTTCAGAAATCCACTAAAGAGGGTGGGCCATGAGTTGTCGTTTCCTTTACACAGGTCAGGGTGTGTCAATTGCGCATGCACTACCTTAGAGTATGTTGATAGTGTAAAGAATTTGGGGATGTTTTTTTTTACTCCGACATGTCGTAGAATTTACATATTTTTTCGTGTGTGGGAAACTTCGTAGCGTTATTAGCTGCATTATTTTTAATAATAGATCCTATATCCCGTTTGCTATAAGGAAATCTGTTTCGCACGCACTTGGCTAGAGCATTCTTAAGTATGGAATTACGATATTTGCAAACTACGCCAAGCTGTGTGCACATAAAAGTTGATCGTACTTTTGAAGGGCTTATTAAAGAGTGTTAGGTACAACTCGGTGACCTCATCTGAAAGGGATATCTTCACATCTTTACGATTGCCATATTTCTCTTCCCTTTTTGTGCAAAGTGTTGTACTCCACCATTTTAGGTCTAACAAATTTAAGCGCCCTTTCGTCCTTTGTAGATGTCTTCGTCACACATGCGCGATTTGTGACCCCCCAGTGTTTTACGTGCTATAGAAAAAGAGTGCGCTCGCATTATGTGCGTTTTATTTTCAACAAGCTTCCCGAGGATATCTTCACGCAAACACCAGGAGAAAGATAAAAAAAATGTTGACAAATATATCACTGTAGTATCGCCGTATCGGTTTGTTTGACATTTATATTCGTATTTGTTGTTGTGCTACCTTTTTACCTTTTCTTTCCCTTTTTCTTTGCGCCGCGCGATTTGTTAGGTTCGCCCTACAAGCCTTACTTCGCTTGGGCATACCAGTATCTTGTATTGTGTTTCGAATGTTTGTGAAAATAAAAAGTATTGCGGGAGGAACCCATAAAATATACCGCATTAAAAAAGACAGGCACATAACACACACACACACACGCACGCGCGCGCGCGCGCACGGGCGCACAATTACATGGACAAAGGCACATAAACGTATGGAGACCACATTAAGATTAGGATGCGTCATTAATGCCAAAGAGGAGACGTGTGAGTTATTTTAGTGAGTTCACACCATAACTATCTTCTGGCAAATCGTTGAAAGAAGGCACACAATAACAATAAAAATAAAAAGGATAACAATAATGAAGCGCTACAATAGCTCCAATAACTAAAACGCCGTATATAAAAAACACGTTTCATTGATATCTGAAAAAAAAAATATAGCGTGTTAAATCAAGTTTTTAGTTTTGCTCGAACTGTGTTCCGTATCGAGTGCTTCAGTTTAAATGTCTGGATTCCATTGAATCAATTTAATTTCCGGTATACACACGTACTTTTCGAATATTGGTGCCACAATTCACTTTAAAAATAAACTTTGGAAAGCTATACCGGTTCAATGATCATGATAAGCACCCTCTCGGCACAATCGCTGTCTGCTTCTGAGAAAAAATTTTCGAACAACAGGATAAAAAAAAAAAAAATTACGTTTGTATTTTGCGGAGAAATGAAGCACATCCCAAACAACCCGTGAAGCTTCCTTTGAAACGGTTCAATCTTAAAAGCCGCGAGCTTGCAAAAAAATGGTTTCAATGAGACCTTTGAATAAACTAGAATAATCTCAGCGTTCCATTACGTCGTGAGGTGTTGGAAAGCTTCGAAGGTTGCTCCCGCATATCTTGATCGCGTCTCTCTTGTTGATGTTTCCGAATAGCAGTGTTACACGAGACTCCATATATATTTTGCACCTACGTGGCGTTTGCATATTCCACTGCGCCAAGAAACTGATAGGAGAGCATGAGACGGAAGTGCGCGAGGACGTCAGTACGCTGAGCTCATTGGAAGGATTGGTGGGCCGAATCTAGTTGCCTTTGTATCCAGTGCACTCGTTGAATGAATTCGAATGCTGAGAGCCGAACCTCGGGCGCCGGTGCCCCAGGTTCTAACGCGTTTGACGAGGGCAGTGGAGACAAAATCAGGTAGCTTGAGGTTTACCGACTAAACACTCCTATCAGCTCGGAGGTCATATTTCCCCTCGCGCTTCGGCCTACTGGTCTCCCTCGGTTTTCAGGCGTATCGAAAGTCCGGTAAGGAAGCCGCAAATAAAGTACATACAAAACCCTTTTCATTTGCACTGGTTATAACAAAGCAAAATAAAAGCGTAATACTTTTGTAGCCGTTTAATAATATTGCATACGAATGAGGTGGATGCATCTAGGTTTCTAGACGTATTGAAAAAAGGCATGGCTTCTTGACCTCTTCCGCTTTAAACGTTCGAACCGTTTTCTTGTTTCCAGGGTGCAATTCAGGTACTCGTGGAAAAAAATTTTGAAGCATGCAACCTACGGAATATTACAACATGTGCTTTTATTTCTTTATTTTAATTTTTTGCTGCGGTGCTTACGAACACAGAAAATAGCCGGGAGACCATCCAGGGAATCTGCGTAAAAACACCATTTTCAGTTCTGTGACAGATATAACCGGCGTTGGGTAAGCGCATATCCTGGCATACTCCCAAACATATATGCGGACCACCGATACTATACACTTCAATTGACATTAAGTCTGAACGCAACCAAAGGTACGTACCGATGTACACAATCCAGCAGAGCGAGCGAAAAGTACATAATCATGGCGCTCGTCGGTCTTCTGGTGTTTGCGAATACCCGTTAAACCAGTCGCACACAGTGCATGCGTCGTCATCTTGCGTTTTTTTTAAATCTATGCGTGACTTGTTTAGTCATAGCCTCCTCTATACTCACAAAGCCTGGCAGTTGGACGATGAAGCCATAAAGTGGCCGCTCGCAGATTTGGAGCGCGAGGGTCTGTTAGCACAAAGCGTCAAATAGCCATTTCTCGGGGAACCTGATTGTCAGCGCACAGCTTTTGCAGTGGCGGGGGCACGAACACGCTTGTTCGCTCGGGAGAAGTGTGTTTCGGCGCCTCGCCGCAGCAGGGCGCCAGTCACGTGGCTCTCCTCTCCATCTGCTCTCTGCCGCTCCACCTTTTCCATTCCGGCGGGCGCTTCTCGTTGCGATCTGCCAGGCTTTGTCGGTACATAGGAGGCTATTTTTTAGTCGATGATAGCAAAAGCTCAGAGACGAGAAGCGCCATGACAATGCATTTTCGGTGCTGCCCGATTTGTTCCTTCGCATTGTGTCGTTGGCTGCGGCGATGAGACGTTATGCGAAACGCATAGACCAACTCAATTCTCTGACGTCACGCCGCGGCGGCGGCGCTGCTGTCGGCATTGCGCATGCGCAGATGCTTCGCCTTGGGCGAAGCTGGTTTCTGCGCGAACATATAGTGCCCTTACGTGGTGTGGGAAAACGCGGGCTTGCTTTGTAAACATTGCTTTGATGCATAGGCCAACGCGTTTTTTTCAAACAAGCCCCCTTTTCCACGAGGTGTGGACAAACGCAGAGGTTTCACACGAGGTGTGGCCACTGTGGGTGCGCAAGAAGTAGATTCGCGTAATTAAAGGAGTCGCTGAAGGAATAGCCAGGAGACTTCGAACCAATGGGATTTATCGCTATATGAACTATCATTTGAATGCGCTATTATTCGCAAAGTATCAAAAAATAATAAAACTCTCGCACGGAAATAGAAAAAAAAACGGACAGCGACAGGTAATTTAAAACTTCTGCAATGCATGGTATGCGGTAATTAGGACGCGATGGTTTACTTTTGTTATCTAGGCGTTCAATTTTCGGGGTGTGAATGAAACACTAATATTTATTTATTTTCCCCAAAATTATTTTGGAAACGTTAAGCCGCGTGACATTAGAGAACGTGACTTTATG
Source organism: Ixodes ricinus (assembly GCA_037355805.1). Taxonomy (NCBI): domain Eukaryota; kingdom Metazoa; phylum Arthropoda; class Arachnida; order Ixodida; family Ixodidae; genus Ixodes; species Ixodes ricinus. The sequence continues at coordinate 51,694 of JAZHYW010049117.1, read as the reverse complement.
TTTAGCGGGTAAACTGAAACGACCTTTCACTAAATTACCCGAGCACCAAAGAGAATTCTGGTAGCGTAGGTACACGACCTGCACACGCTCGCATTCCTTATACCAAAGATTCGAAGTATATTACCGAACTAAAGCGTTCGTGGAAGGCGCGATGCGAAATGCCTTTTGTTTTAGATTTTTGCTTTCCAACCGTTGCAGGCTGCATGCAGACGTTAGCACGCCAGCGGGTATATCTACGTTCCCAGCAATCTCTATGATGCTTGGAGTAATTAGGAAAAAAGTGTATTGGCGTATAAATCACGATAGGTAAAGTTGCGCACTCAATTCCGCGGGAAAACAAAATTTGCTGTATAGGGCAGGCGATGTGGATTTCTCCCCTAGATTCAGCGGGGAAACTGAACTAACACACAGGTAACATGTCCTAGGATCACATGACGTAAAGTTCACAGCTTAATTTAGCGGGACATCTATGAAATGTGTTTCCCTAGAAGTGCACTATTAACTCGCGGCAAACTTTTAAAACGTCTTATATATGTTTCTTCATCTTAGGTGACAACGTTTAAGCATTATTTAAGACAGTTTTCATTTCTGTAGTTTACTAGGTTAGCAAACAGAACGTGCGGAAGAACCTCTTGCCGTAATATAGTACAAATAATAACGATGTATAAGTTCTGCCGAAGTGTGTGTGGACTCGAGCACCAATATAAACTATGATCATGTTACAAAAATAACTATTATTTAAATGAAAAACCAAATGACTGATACGTGTCGTAGAGTGGAGGTACAAATGTGTCGTCTTTTCAAACTCACTGCTTAATATGACGAAACCATATATGTCAAATAAATTTTATTTCATTGAGAAGAGAACATGAAAAGCTTTTATATAAACAAAGTGGAAAATATAAAAATACCTATTTTCTTAAATTAACGTTGAATTGTTTTACTTTCAGCTTTTCGTTTCATGCTGAGTGTTTTTGTTTTATATAAACTTTACCTCAATTAACAATATTATATTTTGAGTAGGTTTAAATACAAGCTTCCATTTGATACGTTTTTTATGGCTTAAATAATTGAACATCGATAGCTAGCTCGATTCAAACTTGGCCCATTATTGTCAAAAGCTCAAAATTCAAGAATTTATTATTCATAAAAGAATGTAAAAAACTCACTTCTACAGAACTTAAACCCTTCTGTACAAAGTGTTAAGACAGTAAAAAAAGTTAGCATTGTTGTAAAAAAGATAATCTAAACATTGCGACACTCCGAAATGTGTTGCTAGTCAAAACTGAAAAATTCACAAGAGCTTACATTCTGCCCTTTCGAAGCTCAAAACTCAGGAACAAAAACAAATTCAGTAATTTTTAATTTGCAGTTTTGTTCTAGTCACACATTTTCCACCAACATATATTTTTCTAAATTCTTTGAGGACCCATGATTTTTTTCTTGCATGATTTGAGATGAAGTCACCCATATATGCAAAAGAAATTGAATTTACAGGCGTAAACTTCAATGTTATCTCGCAATTAGTCACATCTGACTCGTCAAATTCGAGCTGCTAAAGTCGTTCTCGTGAAAATGATCGGAGCACACAACTTTGTTACGCGAAGGATCGGCTAAGTTTTATCCGGCCCATACTTCGTGGAATCGACGCCAAAACCTGCATATTTGCAGTGAACTGTCCATTCTCAGGGACTGAAATGATGTACCTCGATTTTAGTTGACAGGCATCAGTCGAGGGCAAGTACGGGATATCATAAATGCTGGCTACTCACATGCGTGGGTACCGAGGAAAACGAAAAGACAGGTCCTTTTCCGGCGATCCACACTCCTTGCAACAACTAACATATCACATTGGCACACCGGCGATCAAATCCGATCTTACAATCGTCCGAGCAGAGTCGTTCGAGCCGCGCGGTTGCGCACTACAATCTCCGGCTTCGCGAGAACACGACCGGCGAGACGTCCACACCGTTGGGAGAAAAATTGGCGCTGTAGGCGGGGCCATCTAAGGCAAATGAGCGAAGAAGGATGTATTCCCCCTAGCAAAGAATTTGGCCCCTGGTGAACGAACGCTTTTCCACTCTCCCCTGCATAATCAGAAGAAGGGAGATCTAGAATAAAATAAAGGTTGCGTTCTGGCAGCCACGTCATACATGTGGTGTGAGGCACTCTTCTCGTCAAGGGTAAAAGCAAAGCCCCCATAAATGAACACCTTTAATTGTGAAAGGTTAAGGGTTCGGAAAAGGTCCTCCTATCCCTTTCCCCTTGAGAAGAGCGAACGCTGGGAGGCAGGTCGCCTTATCTCCAGAGTTCACTCTGCAAATGTAAAAAAAGGTGGAACTCTCCTTTCGACTATTAATGTCTCCCTGGCAATATCTAAGGTGCTCGGTAGTGCAACGACGAAATCTCAACAGAACTTATTGCTTTAACAGATAAATTACCATGAACTTGGTATAATAGTGATAAACTTTAGTTTTACGTGACCATGATTCGAGGCGTGTTTCCCATCTTAATCGTCTCTGTTGCCAATAAGGGTTTGTTGTCTCTACGTGAATTGTACACTTTTATCTCAACGGTATTGACCGAATTCACGATTTATATGTACATTTTTGCGCTAGGTTCAAATTTAAAGTACGTGCGAATTCAGTCGAATATTGTGCAAAAGAACAGCTGTGGTCAAAAAGAATATTTTGCAATCATTCTTCGTACGTGAATAAATTGACCTTGTAAATGGAGGTCACTGCTACAAACACATTTTTGGTAGGGGCGTTGTTATAAACGAATACATGGGACTGGATTTTCGACGACAACTTCCGAATCTAGAGACGTTCTCGAGATGCCTGCTCCAGTCGACGAAGGCATGACGAACGTACAGGGAATGACTGAGAGTTTGCCACATGAAACAGGTTTAATAGTTTGCACAATCATACGATTTTGATTTTCTATATACTTAGAGCATAGAACGCCTAATAAAACTCAGCAGGCTCACGAAAACGAATTGTATTCGTGCGCGACACGGGATAGTGTCTGACGAAACTCATCACACTCATGGAGATCTGATAAAAAATGCAGCGAGAAAAGCATCCGTTTAGAACACGATATAAAAGAAGCGTCAAGCATCTTTTTCATTTGAAATTTAACGTGCATTGTGATGAAGTAACCATAATTTTCACTCTTAACATGACCGGTTCGAGACCCCAAACTTCGCTTTTTAGGCTCGAAATATTGGCATGTGAAACATCTGTTATGACCAGTCTGTTTGATCTCATCAATGTGCACTGAAGCAACTGTGCTATCAAGAAGCCTTGAAACGCGTGCTGCCCTGCACTCGGACCTTGATACATTTCACGTCGTCGTCGAACATGATTCGGCTTGATAGTTTTCTCATCTTGACAAATATCCCGAAAGCGAGCTCCACGGGAAGGCGTTCACGCGCTCGCACACCTTGAGCGTCAATGAAAGCTGTGAACGAGCATCCTTCGCTTCCGAAATCCCACAGAAAGTCGACCCCGAGAATAGTAGTTTCGTCGATCGTTACCAACTTCATTCAACGCAGTCGCGTACTCGCCCAGAAAGAACCAATGAATTCGCGAAGTCATCGTGTCGTTTGCTAGCAATGCAAAACCGAGTGTAAAACTTGATGACGGGCTTGTGCCATCGTTTTCTGGTACGGAGACAGTAGAAAATGTTTTCATAATTAGATATGAAGAACATATGATGCGTAGAAAAAATGTACTTTTTCATGAAACAATTTCTAACTTTACGTCGAGTCCCAATGCATTTGTTTATAACAATGGCCCTAGCAACGGTTTGTCTGAAGCAGAGCGCCATGTTGTGATATCATCACTTACAGGGTCAATTACCAGGCCTCATCCGAAAAAAAGGCAAAATACTTTAAGTCGGAAGAAGCACCACATCGAGTTCATGGATGAAGTTCGCATAGCCTTCTCAAACAGAGAAAATAGGACGTTAGACAGTAGTGTAGGTTAAGGACGGAGTGCGGTTGTACGGCAAAACTTGTTCACGTCGTAGGTTAGAAGGTTAGCCTGTTCAGTAAGAATGCAATCATGGGGTTAGCCTGTTCAGTAAGAATGCCATCATCATGATCGTGTACCACCAGTGGTGATACATGATCACACGCCGCTACCATTTTCATTATGATTACAAACAAGACGGGGATGGGGATTGAGATCATTATCAATAAATGGTGCTGAGTGATCTTTCCATCCATATCACACTGGACTACCGAATCCCCCCCCCGCCCCCATCGCAGTTTGAATACGGGCAGTTACAAAATTATATAAGCGAAAGTCGCATTAAACTTCGCCAAGTGCAAAACCTGCTGCAAATTATGAAAGCTCGATCATTCTGACGACACGGGTTAGAAATGCCTTCGGGGTATGGTAATTGAGAACAGTTTGCCTTTTAAAGCTAGAGCAGTGACGACCTGAACTCGCTCAACTATCCCCGAGTAGCTCAAAAAGCCGTCAGTGCATTAACACCTATCACTGATGCTTAACTTATGCGTCTGCGTCACGAGACACTTGGATTCAAACTTTTCACTATAATCTCGTTCTAGGGTGTTTATACATGTCCGTCTTTCACAGGGTAAAGACATCCTTTGTTGCACTAAGTGGGCTAACGCGTGACTTGCAGGTGCACTCTGTGCGTGAATTGTGCTGTAAAATGGCGTCTAAGCATTAGCCGAGGCTTAAATCTTGAGCTGAATCACACCGGATTGCGTGCATTTTGAAAACAATAAAAAAACAACTGGGCGGACAAATGGCTGAGACGCCACTACTCAAAGAAGCGCACGTGTCTGTATGAAGACCCGCTATCTCCCTGAAAACTAGACGCCACCCTTTCTTTAAACAGCAAATAATCTTTGATTACAAACAATGGGACAATTTTAATTTTCGCAGATCTACTTACGGATCACATGCAGAGAAAAAAACATAAAAGACAGGCGTAAAGAAATTAATTTTTTTTCAAAACAAACTAAGAAAATTGGTTTAAAACCTTTTTTAGAACATTTAATATATATCTTATGAATAGTTCTTGAATGCATGTAGTTTTTTTTTTAAATATATATTCAGTATATGCAGTGATGAACTTACATTCGCTAGAAAGATCTTATTTAAAATAATTTGGTGACATGATGGTTGTAGTAAAATGGAAAATATGTCGCACGGCACAGTTGTCCAACTAAACAGGTATGTTTAAAAAACACAATTTGAATTTCTTTGAATACAGTGTACAACTCAATAACTTAATCACTCATTGACCCCAATCGTAGAGAATTCCAGAATTGTCAGTTTGGAGTCAGCTTTAACCTCAGGAAAGAGAAGTTGCTGAGCATGCGAACTTCAACGGGCAGAAAGAACGAGCCTTAACTTTGGCCACTTCAATGATCGACCACTTGGTAAGAAACAAATCCCCAAACGTGCGGTTAGCAGCCCTTTTTCCTTTTCAGATTGCAGCCCATCAATAAATTTCCTCGCTACTCTGAAAATGTCGACACAAAAAATGGGGCCTCAGTAAACATCAAAACAGGTGAGGTGGTATTTATCAGTTTTTTATATTCGTATGCGCGTTCATGGAAATTTTATTTTATCGCGGATAATATTCGACTTCCAATTCTTCTGGAGATCTGTGCCATTACCTATTTCACAGAGATGCAAACTCTACTTACAACCACCCGATCACGTATGTCGCTGACAGGGGTGTCGCTGCCGGCCGAGGCAATCGGCACCTCATACATCCGTTGAAATTTTGCTCCTGCTCTATACTTTGTCACCCCAAAGTCGGAGCGACGCCGACGTTACGAGCCGAGGTACCGATCGAGCAATCCCCCCAAAAAAAAAGCAACCGCGTCGCGAAGTTCGTACACTTTTCGTAGCTCCTCATTTGCCGTCCCATGCAATCAGGCGCGAAACGCGCGCCCATCACATTCCGCTCCTTGTCCGCGCGCATGCCTCGTGTGTCTTTCTATGCTCCGTTTCCCGCCAACTCTGGGAGAACTTGACACAAATATTCGATGGTAACAATCAAGCGGTACCAAAAGTGCGTCGTCGCATAACGCGCGTCGTCTTTGTGCGTCGCTGCCACCGCATAAACATTTCGCGCACAGTGCATATGCTCAAAGATCCCATGCCTTTTTTCTGTGTGTGATCTTCTTTTCCAGTGACAGTAAAGGCAGAAAGAGACGACGAGTATGTTGACGACGCGCTTTGGCTCTCCCTTATTAACTCCATTGAACTGTATCGTCGGCGGCGTTCGTACTTGGTGCAAAACGGAGTATTGACTTTGACGGCGCTCCGGCACAAGTGACAACAAAGTGTAAGAGCTTCGTTTGGCGCTGTCGCCAAAGGCCTCACACGCTGAGGCGGAATGTCACCAGAGTTTGCATAGATGGATGGAGCACGAATCTACGACGGCCCGAAAATTGCCCAGAGGGAGTGCGGTCTCCTCTGTACGGGCCATCGCACGTGAAAAGACCGAGAGAAAGAAGGAGGGAGCTCAACCCGTAATATGGAAACTCTTTGTCACGTAATAAAATGGAGGAAAAAAATATAATCCAATCGCGACCTGCCACCATCGATTTTTCGGGCGGGTGCTAACGGAATGAGGCTGCCTTTGTTGACTATTGCGGGAGTTCCCCGCTCAACCGGAGGTTCGTTTCTTCGCCCCTTGATGCGTTTCAGAATGTCGGCATTGGCGTTCGCAAGTGCGGCATCCACGCGGTCTGCTCAATATAATCACTATAACCTCATCTGCTTTCAATTTTTTATATAAACCACGACGTTTCAAAAGAGTTGTGACGTGGTAGTTAAAGGGGCACAAAAGTGAAGTTCGAGATTGACGTTTTACAACGCTAACTTTGCCTAAGAGCTCTAACCGCCATATATAACAGGTAGGCGTGGCCTAACTGTTAATTAAAACACGACCAAATATTTTCGGGAGCCCCTTTTTTCTAACTATCCCAGAAAGTCAAGCCCCAAAATCATGTGTGACTTTTATGTTTCATTTAAAGCCGACTGAACATCCGAAACTCGAGCCCCCTATCTAAGATATATTTAAAAAGGTTTGTATAGCGATGTTTGTTACTTAATAAGGATAGGGGTTATTTATGATTTTAATATAAAGATTTCTTTGCTGTTTAGGGCGCATAAGTTGAGTTTTCTTTGTAAATAGACAATCTAGAAAAAACGTAGTGTACATTCAAACATTTTTTAATAATAAAAATGTTTAATTAGATGCTTTATCCTAACACTACATCGCATGATTTTCGGCATATAAGATTCTGCGACAATTTCGTAAACTGTTAAGGCGTGGTGTGGTCAGCTTACCCCCTCTACGAGCATTTGCAATGCTTTATCCGGGGTCCTTTCTCTACATTTTTAAAGCACAAAACGGAGGCTACAAAGAGGAGACAAACACAAGATGCCTTGTGTTTGTCCCCTCTTTGTAGCCTCCGTCTTGAGTCTTAGAAAAGTGTAACTTTAACCAGCTCGCCTGCCTTGTTACGTTGTCCTTTCTCATTTTTGTTTTTGTTTTGGCGACTAATTCTATTTAAGCTTTGTGCATCCGGTAGATTGATTTTTATTGAGAAATGGGATTAAGAAAAAGGCTCACCTGCCTTTTTCAGCTACCCGAATGAAAGCTCACAAGCCAAAATGTATGAAATAAACGAAACATCTAACATATATGCCTTATAGCTTTCAGGTTCGTGTAGTCGATCCCTCAGACAGGCAAAAGTGAGGCGACCCCTTTATTGAACTGTGTGGGATGCTCGATGGTCTGGCGTCCCTCCCTTCCCACTTGCTTCCCGAAGGACTGAATTAGATCAGTGAAAAGGCCAGCATCAATGTCAGTGAACTGTTGGATCACTTAGTGTATACATGTCAACGACCCGTATTATATCTAGGGGAACACCGGCAATGAACGGACCAGTAACCGTGATGGTGCGCCCACGACGGCCGGAATTTTTTTTCCCAAAGTGCGTAATCTGCGCGAGGCCACACTGCGACAGGAGGTCCAGAAGAACAGCGTTGGCGAAGTCCGGAACTAAGGTTACATGAGCATTTTTACAAGCATATTGAAGCATCTGAAGGCTGACTGAGTACTTTCGGGAAGATCAGGCACTAGTTGCCACAGCGTTGATTTGAGTACGGCGAGGTGAGCTCCCAGCAAAGCATGTTCAACAAACAACAACGCTCTTTCACAACCGCTTGAGGCTGATTTCTGGTCACTTCCAGCTGCCCAGTGGTCTTCCAAGTCAGTTAGAGGAAGTAGGGGATTTCATTCATTTCTAAGAGATATATTAATGTATTTGTTTAATTTTTTTACTCACCCAAATCGCCTGACAAAAATACAGCGGCGGGATAAACATTGCATTTTTTTTATTTATTTACGTAATTGTATAAAAAAAGCATGAAACATAAAACATTGCAGTTTGTGGAGATGCACACTACGTTAGAGATTATCCATCTTAAGGATGACTAATTAACTAAAATTCGCGAATATTTTTTTTTATTGGAATGTTTTGGGCACATGTTGACATTGCGAAATCCGAGGCAGTCAATGTCGAAGGCTAGCCCAATTTTTGAGAAACCCTGGATCCAGCACAGGGTTCGTGCTATCCATCGCCACATTTGACACTAGAATTTGTCTGAAACCGAAACCAAAATCTCGAGGCGCGCCGGAAGGTCCACCCCCGTTTCCTACCAGAGGCCCACGTGATTATGACGATATCTGCGTCACTTTTTTCTTGACAGCGCGACAGAGATGATTGCGGTAGGCGCTCTGCGGCTGGCATGCCTACGCTGTTGCTACTTTTGCCACACGTTATGAAACGCTAAGATGTGTGAACACATGACCATTTGCAGACAACTTAACAAACCTGCGTCCTTTATTGTGTGTTAATGTGTTTTTGTAAACTTACGTGACAAATAAAAAAAATGTTCAATGTTCAATTATTAATAACGTAGCATTGGAAAACACTGACACTTAGAAATATCTGGGGTTGTTATATTACATCTAAACTTACATGGGGCTCAGATATTCAGCACGTAATTTACAACGCCAACCACAAGCATGGCTACATAAGAGGTAAATTTTTCCAAGCTACTTCAATTATGAAATTGCTTTTTTTAACATTACGAAGATTGAATTTGGAGTACGCTTCCTCTGGCTGGGACCCTAACGCTAGGACAATTGTCGGCGCGTTGAAGTCTGCCCAGAATATGTCCGTGCGCTTTACATTTTCTAATTTCGACCGTTCATCATGTGTAAGATGTGTGAAAAATAGCTTGTTTTTGCCTATTCTCTGTTTACGCAGGAAGAATTGTTTTTTTAATGTCTGTTTAAAAAATAGTTTTTACAATCTAGTCCTGAAACCTGAACTTCTACTGGAGCTCTTGTTTTTTCGTTTTTTTAATAATAAAAAGTTAAACTTGACAAATATGTATTTCCTCGCTCAAGAGGTGCTTAGAGTAATAAAAGAAAATGAAATTAAAGCCATTCTACATATCGTCACGCGGCGATCCCTTACATATGCTGTGGATTCCACAGTGTCACATTAATAACTACTACTACTCTAAATCATTCCTACCTTGTACGTGACTGAAATAATCTTTTAACGTACATTGCCACCACTCTTATTTATGTTGATTAAAAACAATTATGTAACCGGACTAAGAAAACCTGTTTTGTGGTTAACTTGTTTTGTTTAATTTTTTTTACATCGCATGCCACCCAACCTCTGTAATATCTCTCGGCGGTCAGTGCACAAAAAAAACATAAAATGCCTATTCAGGAGTGAGCAAAACATGTACGTATTTAGCGAATTAAGGGCGTGGTAAAAAATGAATGGCCACTATCATTTTCAAGGTTATGCATAAAACCACAAATCTCGACATGTGCGTGGCGACCACCTGAAGGGTCGTGTCACATCGTAGATGCCAGATCGCGCCATGTTTCCGGTTACTTCACGTAAAACAGAAGGACTCGCTGCGTCTCAGAGGAACCTTCGAACACCCCCAAGTTAAGAAGGTTCCTTGTCTGATTCGTAACCCGTGACATCGTATTGTCAAGTGACACGCTTGGTGCCGCAGCGGTTCCAGTCCTTGTGACAGGCGAGGTGTGGCATACAACTGTGACAACCATCTTGGACACCATCGCGTTCTGCGCGGATCTCATGTTTCAGGAGCTCGAGCCTTCGCTCAACGAAAGTCTCGGCGGCCGGACATGATTGAAAGAAGCTCTCGCCGAAATAAATAGTTTGTTCCTCCGACGAGGTTATTAAATTGGAAAATTTAAGTACTTTTGGTATAAGTAGTGACTTAATTACTTTTGAAGATTTAATCTCTAAATTGTTTAAGTTAAAGGCATATTTAAATTAGAAACTTTCTATGCATCCTCGAAAACCACCATATCTGTACACTCGACGAGAATGTTAACGCACACGCGGAATTTTATGGCATTAAAAAAAAAATACTGAATTGGGGTGCGTTTTTCGGTTTTGGTTTTGTTCAAAACGCATCTTCATGCAAGCAATCGAGCTCCTATGTTACTCAACGATTGGAACTAATGCGCGCTGCCGCAAATTCTTCGCATGACGAGGGAGAACCTTACAATCAAAGCGTATTCATCTACCGTAATTCAAGCAGTGCACCCTTACGTAACTCCGGTGAACTTACATTTCATTCTCTCCTACGCAGCAGGAGGCAAGGCGGTTGTGGTGTGATTGTGGTATGCAGGTGAGAAGATGCACTCCTATAGAAAACCTAAACCTAAAAACGTGCCCAAAGTGAGTATTTTTCGGAGTGCCTTAAAAGGCTGGGCTTCGCTAAATATCAATGCTTTGGAGGCTTTGGATGATGTTGAGCAATTTTCTACGTCATAGAATTCATTCAAATTTTCCACCTTATTTGTGATTTTTCTTTATTTATCTTTAATGCAACCTCATTTGAGGTAATTGCAGAAGTGTTTGTTCCAAATGCTCAACGCAATGATGAAAATATTAACAACATAAAATAGAAACACTCTAGAAATTACCATATTCAAAACAGCCACAGGTTAAGTCATAGAAAGATGCAAAATTCTTTCAATTAAATAATTGTATGCGAGTCGACGTTGTTCCAGAGACCAACCGTACTTGGAAAGATGGCATTTTTAAAAGAATTAATGTGAAAGTGAACGGGTAGAATGTTTAAGCGGTGAAATTATGTAGTGCGCCAGGTGGCGGAGAAGGAAATGCATGTAGAAGCATCAATGCTAGAGTCCTCATCAACAATTCCAAGTAACAGATTTAGTCGCCATATGGCACGCTGGAAAGAAAGGAACTCGAGTTTCAGAAACGTTATGGTGTTGGAAGGGGAAAAATGTTTGTACACGTAGAAGCAAACTTGTCTGCCTTAGCAACAACACAGTCGAGTAGATTTACATTGCTTTTTAAATAAGAACAAAAAACATTCAGCCTATCCACTCTGATGAAGAAGGAAGAGGCAGCGGAGCTGTAGTATGTGCCGCCATCTATGAGTGACGGCGGCATCCAGACAGCCGGCCATCCGTTTGTCTGGTTGCCGCCGTCGCTCATAGATGGCGGTAGCTGTCCAGAGAGTTGTGTCAAGATTTATTTGTCCTCGGACACGAAACTGGGGAAACTAGTCCTTAACAGCTCCGCTGTAAAACACCGGATACATACTTTAAACATTTCCTTAATAGGGTATTACTCTTCTAAGGTTATCACTCAAGTGTAACTAAGGAGCTTAAACTGAATGCTAATACTTTTAGTAAAGATGCCCTTTAGTAGTGACCAGTATCACACTCATTGTTGTCTTCTCTAAGACGCGTACTTTTCCCAGTTTCGCAAAATAAATTCGTTTGGAGCAAAACATGTCTGTTTCGTTTAGAACGTTTTTATTCACGCACCCCAGTGACCGCACAACACGTGAACGTTACGCTAATGCCTAACGAGCTCGCCGAGGCGTGCCGCAACTATTGCTGTGACTGTACTCTGGATTACACACGACCGCTCTTTTTTTTCTCCACACTAATATTTTTTTTGTGTGTGTATTTAGATAGCCGGAAGTTAGCCCGCAAAAGCACCTGGTATCTCAGCTATACACGAAAAAATGTTTCAAGCGCAGTACAACTACTAGGTTGGGATCTTTAACATACATCACGCCGTAACAATACACGACCGCACTCTGCAACAACGCACATGAAGATCGAAACGGGCAAGGGCGTGGTTTACGATCTCGCTGTTAACGATACCAATAAACGCGCTAAGAGCCGATCTCGCTGTTAGCGCGTTTTATGGTTCACAATTATTCTTAAAAGCGCCATATGGCAAACGCCAAGGAGACATGTTCAAAAAGCGCCGTGTGTAGTATGGCGACTTTCCCATGTTCCCCTATGTGAGAACTGGGCACCCTAAATTCTAATACATATTATGATGGAACGCTGGCGGTGATTCGATACTTCCGAGCCAATCCAGTGCTGTGAACATGTGCCGTGACACTCACACGGCCTTGGATTGGCTTGAATGGCTTGTAGCGTCCTGTGTTGTCCATCTTAAAGGGAAACTGAGTATAGACGGCAAAAAGGCGCTTCATGAGGAGCGTGTAAAAGTCCGAGATTAGGCTTCTTTTCAATTATTTGTAAAGGGCACACGCTACGTTATTCGGTTGGAATGTTTCTTGCTTTACAACAAATTAATGGCACGGTCGTATCCCAATATCCAAGCATAAAACGCCACATCACCCAGACGATTTTTTGTTTTCGCGGTGGAATTTTAGGCACAAAGGCAGAGTTCATCATTTAGTCTCTTCTTCACGAACCTCTTTAGAGTATTTATGGGGATCGCAGTATTTACGTGCTTAAGGGGAGATTACCCCAGGGGGGGGGGGGGCGATTATGAAGTTCGTTTTATAAATTGGGCACGACCACTGCCTGAGCAGCCGATTTCGTATAAGAGTGAAAGATTTCTACAAGTATTCGCGTGGTGGCACCTGTCCGCACGCTACAGTAATGGAGCTAGTCCAACCTAAAGAGTGTCTCGAAATCTGAACCCCACTGACTTTTACTAACAAAAGCGCGTGTTTATGATGAACACTGACGACGTACAATCGACACCAGACACTGCGACCATGGCGTTAGATAAGGGGAACGCCTGTAAAATCCGGTCCACAAATGGCCGCCCAATCTGGAACAGAGATGGCTAGCAAGGCAGGGAAGAAACTCGGTGCACGAGCGACGGTTTTAAGGAACCGTTTCCATGCACCCTGCCTTGATAGAGCCCGGGAACGTGGCTATGTAATCCCGTGCCATCGCGATGCGTTTAATATCGCAGTTGAAGACTGCGCTTTTCTTAGCACTAAGTGTGTTGTGTCTCGTGCGCCTCCTTTTCACGCCAGCCAAGCAGGCTCTTGTTCTCGCGCTGAACTCGCAGCCATTTCACGTCTCTAGAGGCTTTACACAGGCGTTAGATTACGGCCGCCATTGCTTGTCTTCTTTTGCCTCGCCGAGGTACCGAGCCACTGAAACGGGCATTGACGAACCTCCACAAACGCCGATGCTGGAGAGAAGGCGACACTAGAATCTAAAATGGCAATAACCTGGCCTGCTATAATAATAATGAAGTTAAGTAAACGGAATAAGAGGAAACTAAAATCTGAAGGTCGGTTATGGCGGCACCCATGCACAGCTGCTGTAAAGCGCCTATATGAGGCACGCTTCACACTGATGACGCTTCAGCCATTCTGATGCTGTAAATTATTGTTGCCGTCTTTCTGAAGCTTAATTTCAAATCCCAGGAAACGGTTTTCCGCCCTCCAGAAATCTCAGAACGATTCGCACTAGAGCAAAGCGATATCGCATCAGATTCCTGACGCCGTACTTGAAGCTCGGGCAGTCGCATTTGTTGAAGAGTAGCGATCGCCACTGGCGCGCTTTTGTACGCAAGACACAGAATTGCGGCTATCAGAAGTAATCTCTTGAAATAGAGTTTTATATACTTTAAGCACAGGTTTTGTACCTTCCATTCACTAAGTAGAAAACTAAATTGTCTTTAGTTAATTATGTAGTTATCTTGAATGTCTTTTTTATTATTATTGACGTCCGCCACAGCTTGCAGCTTGTTTCTGAACATAATTTTTTTTTCATCAGCCTATTTTTAGGGATTCCTGAAAGCTTTTTTAAAACACTGTATTTGCCCATGGTTTATTTAGAAGCTTGAGTGCCTCCATAGAAATCCTTTCTCCAGGTGTCCGCTCCGGATGCAGTAGGCCATTGACAGTGACGCCCTACTTGAGAGCGACGAGAACTCTCAGAGTGGTCGAATCAATGACTGGACGCACTTGGACGTATCACTTAACCCTAATTGCTTCGACTGATTTCCCACCTGGGAACAAAGTGCCGCTGATCTCGTCATTCAGGACGCGGAGTAGAAACCAGCGCGATTTGAAGGCTCTCGTTGTGGCTATCACAACTTTTATAAGTGGCATGAACGGTCTTTCACCATTAATTTTTTGGGGGGATGTTTCGAAGAACGTCCGTCACACATGTTTTAATTGGTACGATCTCAATGATACAGCGGCGACAAGCAGTCCCGGACGGTCGCGGAAATTTACGACGCAGTGTCAGTTACTTTACTCGAAAGAAGACATGCCACCCCGTTTGTTTGCCTTAGACAGTGCGCCTACAACGTCAAATCCTTTATTAGCGGTGCGGGCAGTTCGCGTACAAAACACCACATGGCAATAGCTCGGAACATGCTGTTCCGGAGACGCGCGGCGCAGAAGGAAGGGGTTACCCTGATGCGCACCTGGTTCGCCAAAAGAACAGAGACGGCTGTCGCACCTGGAGTTTGAGAATCCCACGAGGATAGACGCAGGTAACCAGCCATCCAAATACAGAGTGAAACACCCCGAGGATGCGGTGATTCCAGCTCTTTGCACTACGCAAAATCCTCTTCGCGCTAAGGCCACTGAATTTCATCGGAGTGGGATTTCAATAGTAAAATATTTCGCTCAATGAAGATCCTGTAACGTGTCAACTTTTTTCTCTCTCCTCGAGGCCCCTCCACATGCGTCGTATTGTTATTGGAAGTGTGGTTACCAGAGGAATGAGAACCATTTACCAAAAACTCCTAGTTTTTCGTAAAGGCCTCTGGTGCGTCACCATCCACGTCGCTTCTAATATCTGCATGTAATAGAATTAAGCTTGAACAAGCATATTGAAATGGCAGTGGTGGCAGATGAAGTGTTGCCCCACGCAAGAGAATACCCCTACGATCTCGTTCATTTTGTGCGTTTTGGGGTTGTTGCACTTGTTTGTTGGTTCATCTAGTCTTTTCAAATGGTAACTTCGATTGCGCATTGAATCCTTGATAAAACGTTGTTCTCATTCGTGCTTTGAATTTCAAACTTTTGCGTAATTTTAAGTGTTAATAATAGGAAGTCAGAGAACGGATCCTCACTACCTTACTGCGTTATTCAGAACATGGTCGCCTTGGCGAAGTGGTGAAAAGTCGTTGAAGAACATTTCGGTCGTTAACTCTGAAAGAAGTTTAGAGATTTGCAATTTTTAACGTGGAATGGTCGTCGGGCCGGGGGGGGGGGGGGTTGCCAAATTCATTGAAGCCCAAAAAATCAACCCTGAACTCGACACTTGTTGGTTGGTGGAAACTTCACGTGATGAAAGCAGATTGGCTGATAGGTTCTAGAAAACCACCAGGCTTTAGAAACCCGACTAGCGTGAGTATTCCTATCCCAGGAACCGTTATCAAATATAGACGCCACGTGTGTTATCTGATGAATCGCGCCATCAGCGTAGGCACCGGACTCGGTAACGTTCCGGATCGATACACGAACGTTTCACGTGTAACACAATTGCCCAGCAGTTTGATACACAATTTTTTATAACGCAAAAGAGAGCGAGTCAGCACGACTTTAAACATAAATTGCTACGTACTACGAAAATAAAATATTGTAGCGTGAAAGTGCCGATCCTCGCGCTACTAGCTCGGGTGCTGATGCTCTCGGGAGGCAGTGCCTCACACAGAGCGTGGATCCTCTCATAAGATTGGATTGGATTCATCCTTGCTTCGGCAAAACCGTCGGCTCCGTGTATTATTCCTTCTTTCAATACACCCTCCCAATCTGGCGGAGGTGGGGACCCCCCTACCTTCTTCATCGCCTTCAGGTTAGACGTCATCAAGTCCCGTCTTTCGGCAACACCGATCTTTTACTAGCGAAGCCGCACTCTACCTCGGCTCGCAGTGACAACCTCACTGCCACCGACCCAGACGACATTTTCAGTTGTGACAGGAGTCTCACCCATGCAGACAGACTCTGGCACCTACCCAGTCGTTGTCAACATTGATGCAATCGTAACCTCACCTCTGATCCTCCTGTCTCCACCCGCACAAACGGCTCACCCGCCAATGCCGCTCATCTGCTTTTCCTCCCGTATTTTTGGGACCCCCCAGTATTCTCAGGGTTCGGTGAGTAAGCCATAGTGGAATGGCCCGACTTCCTACACTCGGGTGAGTTTACACAACCGCCTGGATGACCTTATCAAGCTGGTGAATGTATTTGTTTTTATCTCAGCGATCTTGAGAAGACCTGGGTTCTTAACAATGACACAGAAATGCCTTCATGGGACGCATTTCCCTCCCGGATTAAAGAAATATTAGGCTCCTCCTGAAGAGCGCAAGGCGACTGCCCGCAAGAAACTGGCAACACAATCACCACTGCGCTCTGAAGGCTACAAATCCTACATAGAGTATGTACTGACACTCTGCAAAAGAAACAATCCCAACAGGCAAGAAGCAGAGTGGGTACGACGTGTGCTCAAAGGGGTCGCAGAGGAGGCCATAAACCTATTTTACCTGCAGACTACAGCTGACGTCACTGCAATTGTGACCATTTGTCAATTACCGTAGGCAGCTCGCAAACAACGTATTGCAGCTAGTGTCTCACTGCCCCTTAACTGACACACATGCGATTTCACAAAAAGACAGTACCATACAAAAAACATACGCCGAGTTGTCCGCAAAGAGCTAACTCGCATATTTGCTACACCAACAACCGAAGTCGCGGGCCTTTCCCAACACATTCGGAATTTGATCCGAACAGAGGCTCTGCACAGGCACATGCGATGCCATGTGCACCATAATCACGCCTCCCCAACCAACATATGATAAGGTTCTCTGAGACGACCTAATCTGAAACTGCAACGCCCACCATTTGCCACCTTGATGACGATCTCTTCCAAAGCAGCGCCCGCCACCCACGTGGTGAACACCAAGGAATCGTCCCCTCATCTTTCACTCTGGAATAGGAGGATACAAACCGATTTTGAAGAGGCTGTCGAGCCGACTGAGACATGCGCAACTCGCAGCAGCTTCAGGATGCAAATTACGTCCCTTCTTCTCGTAACAACCAAACCCCCCCCCCCCCCCAAAAAAAAAAAAAAAAAAAATCAGCTTTATGTTGATTTCGGTTATCCCGGAGCCTAGCAGCGGAATCCCCGACTGAAGTCGTGATCTTCATACCAGCGCCGTGGTTCGCCCTCTCCCGTAAATACTGGGATTCCTCGCACATCTTTTCACTCGGAAATATAACGTCTGCACTTTCCGGAGTTAAAACTGCCAGCCATTTTACCCAAATAAACCCTTCGTCTTCACTAAGGAACTTCATTTACGTTAATAGCAATCCTCATTGTTTTTCCAAGCTTGTAGAAATTGGAGCAGCTATCTCTGCTATGCATAAATATGTCTGTTATTTACAACACACGGTCAAAACGGCACCGAAAACTCACGTGCTGCGACGTGCCGGAAAAAACATTCAATACACGCCACTGCTTGCTGCACTGCTCAATCATCATTTAATGACAAGTACACACCGTCGAATTCCTCGTGCTGCCGAAATGAACGCGCGACTTTAGCCTGGCGTGGGACCTTCTAGACACAGCTCGGGCTCTCGTGGACTGTGTCAATTCAATGATTTGGACCACCAAAAGGTCTGATTAGGCAAATTGCACTCTGGATACACCCAACAAGCTTCGCACGCCCGATGACATTATCCTTGAATAGGGTCAGCTGAACAATTACAAATTAGAAAAACCGTGAGAGGGAAAGACGTACACACCGCTTTCCCTCTCACGGTTTTAATTTGTAATTGTTCAGCTGACCCTATTCAAGTATGTACCAACTGGCTCAAATTAGACCTGTAGGACATTATCCTCTCAACGGGTGCGAAAACTTTGATTCACAATTCGTTCCATTAAATAATTCCGCCGATTTTCTTCTGGAGCCACAAAGCCAGTCTCTTTCACGCAAGGACTTGGTTCTATTCTCAGAGTAAAGCATCATTGCACAAAGGAATGAGAAGCATCCCTCTTACAAATGGTGGGTAACTAACCCTCCTTTTTCCGAAACGATTTTCACTGGCTCGCGCCTTACCCTTTCAGGACACAAGCATAGCTGCAATAGTTCCAGACTCTTTTAGGACCTACCCGAAAACGTTCATTTCACCGTGGTCATCCAAGGAACTTTTTCAATACCATCGATATGTATTCGCTTTTAGACGAGCAATGTCAGCTCTATGCTGCGCTGCAAAGCTATAAGGCCATATTTCATCACCCGCCGTCTGTTCTGGGCAAAGACACTGCTGTGGAACATCGCATCTAAACAAGAGACGCTCCAGCGGTACGTCAGCGACCATACGGCGTGTATCTCTTACATAGCGTAGACAAATTCAAAAACACGTCGATGACATGATAATCGAAGGCGTGGTCCGACCTTCTTTAAGTTCCAGGTCGTCGCCAGTCGCGGCTATAAGAAAAAAAGACGGATCAATTTGTTTTTGCGTGGACTACCGCCGCTTAAACATGATTATACGAAAGCAAGTATACCCACTACCCCGAATCGGTGACGCCTTGACACACTACAAGGCTACTTTTTTCGTGCCTTGATTTGCGTTTTGCATACTGGCAGATTCCCATGCTCGAACAACACAAAGCAAAATAGCCAGTCACCACGCCCGATGGCCTTTACGAATTCAAGATAATGCTTTTTGGTCGCTTCAATTCCCCAGCAACTTTATAAAGAATATTTGAATCCGTATTTCGTATCATGAAATTGACCACATGCTTAGTCTTTTCTGCTGCGGTTGGGAACATCTATCACGACTGTACAAGGTGCTTCCAGGTGCAGCACCAACGCGGGCCTCAACTAAACACCCAGACATGTATTTTTTTCTAAGAAAAAACTCAAAGTACTCGGTCGTATTGTTACCCACAATGGTGTAGCTCCTGATCCCGGAACAAATTTGGTAGTGATTGATTTTTTACCACGCAAAAGATAACGGAAGTGGAAACCTTTCTTGGACTTGCGTCTTTCGTCGTTTTGTTCAAACAATTCGCTACAATCGCCGCTCTTTTACATCATCTGCTACGTGGTGACGTCCCCTTCGACTAGAATCCGCCTTCGTCGATGCCTTCTCTTCTTTTTGTCTCAGTTTTGCGTCACATCCATGCTTGCCATTTCAATCCTCGTGCACCCACCTACATTAACACGGACTCCAGAGGGCATGAACTCGGAACAGTGCATATACAAAGAAGTGAACTTCTAACCAAGACCAAGTCATCGCATATCCCAGCCGCCCTTTGAGCAAACCAGAAATAAATTACTCCACAACAGAGCGTGAGTGCTTAGCTATGGTCTGGGCTATCGCTAAATTTCGCCCCTATCTTTACGGTCGCCATTTAGAAGTCTTAAGCGACCAGCACGCTCTCTGCTTGCTCTCCTCCCTCAAAATATGTCCGGCCATCTTGGCCGCTGGACCCTTCAAACCTAAGTATACGTGTTTATGGTCCGTTACAAATCAGGGCGAAATCACAGCGATGCGTATGGGCTCTCTCGCTGTATCCTTCCCCCAAAAGAGCCATGCGTTGTTTCACTTCCCCCAGCCCGACTCAGACTCGCTACTCGCTACAATCTCCCTGGGCAGCTTTTGTGCTGCTCAAGGCTCAGACGCTTGGATTCGGCTGATCGTCGAACACATCAACGGAACAAAACTCTCCACAAACCGTTGATTTATGAAAAATACCGGCGACTGCGCAATTCAGAACGTCCTCCTCTACAAGCACAACTATTCACCTGATGGACAGCGTTGGATTCTGGTATTTCCGTCCTCACTGCGCCAAGTGATTTCACAGTGCATTCATGGCGCCCGCACAGCCGCTGATTTTGGCCTCTAATTTGTTCCTTGGAAAGTATCGCACTGTCACAAACTACC
Organism: Ixodes ricinus; assembly: GCA_037355805.1. Classification (NCBI taxonomy): domain Eukaryota; kingdom Metazoa; phylum Arthropoda; class Arachnida; order Ixodida; family Ixodidae; genus Ixodes; species Ixodes ricinus. The sequence goes on along the minus strand of JAZHYW010049117.1, from coordinate 31,385 downwards.
TTCAGTCATGTGCTCCATGTCAACGTCGCCAACGTCCCTCATCGCCTTTTAACGGACTATTCTGACCCATTAAGCCACCACGACATCGATTCGAGGTAGTGGGCTTCGACATATTTTAACCACTCCCTCCAGCCACAGCACAACATCCACATATCGTTGTAGTCACTGACGACCACGCGACGCGGTACGTCGCAGCGCACCCCTTAGCACAGCTGAAGCCATAGCTCCGTTCATCCTTACCAACGTCATCCTACGCCATAGTGCTCGCAGATGATCACTACGGACCGTGGGAAACCATTCTTATCTCGAAATGTTGATGCAATATCACAAGCCTCTGAGGTTGGTCACCACTTAAAAGGCCCCTAAAAAGAAGAAACAATTTTTTAAACAGTCCGGTTGGGACAGGCGTGTCAACAAAAAACAGTTTTTTGCGAAAAAAAAATTATTCGGCGCGAGACGCGATTAAGTCGGTAGTCACCCCCTTTGCATTCGTTTTCTCTCTCGGCATTTCGGGCGCGTGGAGAAGAGGTGGATCGGCTCTGCTTTCAGGTAGAGGTGGAAAGAGCGAAAGACAATCTCGTGAACGTGGAAAGAGCTAATGACCATTCCGTGACGTCATGGACTTTGCGCACAGAATTTCAATTAAATTTCTCGTCATCAATATTGTTCTATTTTTTTTGTTTGCGCAAACTTTATTTTTGACATACGTGTCCAAACCACAATATTATTTTTTTTCTTTTCAGTGGTTTTTTAACATTACCTTACCACCCCCAAACGAGCGACCTCACGGAACTCTTCAACCATACTCATGCGGACATGATCTCCATGCATATCTCCGAGACCCACTCTAATTCGGACACAGTGCTACCCCTATCACGAGCGCAGATAACGCAGACGTCCAGCCCATGACTGGATTCTCACCCTTTTACTTTGTGCATGGCCGTGTGCCCTCCACCACGCTGTACGCTATTCCACATCACCCACGAAACCTTTTGGATAAAGAAACCCTCTCGCAAGCCTCCTACCGTACCGAAGCTTTTCACCAACTCGTCAGTACTTCCACTTTGCTCCATCAGCAAGCCTCAAAACAGTACAACCATAACCGACATCAAGATCAATACTTTGCTCCCGACGACCGAGTGCTCACATACTTTCCTCTCCGTCAACTTTGTCGCAGCGAAAAGCTTCTCCCAAAATGCCAAGGGCCCTACCGTGTTATTCACCATAACATAACCAGTAAACTACCTCGTGGAAACTAAACAGTCATCAATCCATTGGCGTACCAACGGTCGACACATCGTCCGCGTCAGTCGCCTCGAGCACTTCACGCCTCGCCAACTCACCCCTTGACTACCAAGCTCACCCATTCAGTCATGATGGCCTTCTCTGAAGGAGAGCATTTGTGGCGTGGAAGTGGCAAGCCGGGCGCTTTCAGCTTGGGCGTCGATGCGCTCGAGAGGCATTGTGTCAGCCAGGTCGTGGATCGTCTTATGAGATTGGATTAGATTCAGCCTTGCCTCGGCAAACTGTCGGTACTGTGTATGATTCCCTCTTCCCACAACACCTTCACAATATATTTAGTTCAAAATTAAAACGTTTGCTGTAACATTTAGTATACACGAAACGACCAACCCAGGGAAATTGAAATTCTGGGCTGATGGGCAAAAAAGTAAGCGTGCAGTCGAAGATAAAATAAATTTGACATAAATGCAACAAAAAAAAAAAAGAAACGAGACTAGAGGACAAAAAATGGAACAAGACAAGTATTAAGTCGCAAAGACTTCTAGGTCGAGATTTTCCTGCATCTTTTTTTTCCTTGCAGATGAAAGTGATTGATTTGCCACATACACCGGACTGTACTAGAAGCGATGTTGCTTCAACATAGCGTGCGTTTTTTCGCTTTTGAAGTGAAAAACTCGGAATTCTCCCAATTTGCCTTTTGGCATAAGACATGGTTAGTAAAAATATAACCTGCAACAGTAATATATATGTTTTAACCAGCAAACTATTGGGATGAAATGCAATATGACGAAAAGGCTTTTCCAAGAGGATATTAGCGATGCCCTGCACCGATTTGTTTTAGTTTTTAGCATGTAAAAATTCCTTATCTCAATCCTTCCTGACAGAATCTTTCATTCTGGGACAGCTATAACGTTCTGCATGTCGTTTTCATAATTTGCGCAGCCTCAGAAACGTTCGCTCTTGCCGCTCGTTCATCAATGTCTGGAGAGAGTATGTACATCAAGTGCAAATTCAATTTTCACGACACGGTTCCGCCATCAGCATTTATATTGGGTGTGGGCCCGCTTGAGTCGCGTGCACACCAGCAAACCTCGCTATACTCTGATCAGCCCTTAGCCGCCAGTGCGGTGCAAGCTACGTGCTCGTAAGTCTAGTCCAACATATGTCGTTCGCCACGCGATCACGGATCCCTCCCAACACACGCGCAAGAAACCGGGTCAAATGATTGAATGCCGGGAGTTGATTGGTCCATCGAGCATGTTGCTTCCCCGCACTGTCATCTTAGGGCTGGACGACGTATAGTGAGCATGGGCCGAGTGTTTAGTGCGTCAATGCACTGCTACATCCAAGACACAGCAGAGAAGTATCTGTGCATCTGTTCTTTCAACATTCCAAAGTTTTACTGAGCGATATTTGGAAGCATATTACAGGTACCAAGGACATTCTTGAAAATCAGAAATGCGAAGACGTGAGCACATGTCTGTTTGCCCAAACTTCCTTTACGTTTTCGAAGGCATTGATGTTCGGTCAGGTATTGACGCAAGTGCTGGAGTTGCAAGTTTGTTTAAAGCAAATATGCTTCTCAAGCTGGAAAAATTTGCAATTAAAAATGCTTAATCCAGCTTAACATAACAAAGACATCAACAAAATCAAAGCCGTTTCGTCCCCTATGCAGGTGGCACCTTGAGCCTAGCCAGTCATTACTTACCGCGAATGGGCTTTTAAGCACCCGATAGAATGGTTACAGAGATATGGTATATATTCGGTGTAGAATACCATCCGCCCCCCCCCCCCTCTATCGAGCGCTGCCGCGACCTCAATGATTATGAAAAAATCGTTGATCCGCTAAACCAACCTGCTAAAATTGTTTTAGCGGTAGCTTTTTCCTCTAATATGCCTATTCCCATAATGTTTTTCTGATACTTTTTTTTTCTTCTAGATATGTTCTTCGACGTTTTAAGATAGTGAGAGCTTTGTGGCGGCCGGCTAGGATTGGAGTCGGGGCCACCGCGCTGAGTGGCAGTCACCCGCTCACCGTCATGCATTCTCCTACAGTCCGCGACAGCTCAAGAAGCACAAGGAGCTTGCTACGTTGTGTTGATAAATCTTGCTTAGTGAATCGTTTGTGGGTATTTTTATCGAGTGATTGGGCGGGGGGGGGGGCGCAATCTTATTTGTTGCGCTGACATTTCGGGCACTCACGACTCCCTGTTGCTCTTCAGCTCTCACTGGCCAAAGTCACTGGCAGCGGTCGTATCGACTGGTTCAGCAACCTAATTGGCTGTGGAGCGACGATGGAATTCTAGGGACTCACCACGCCTTGCAATCCTTAGGCTCTCAATGACTCTATAGTAAAGTCTTTTGTACTACTAAACTATCTGCCCTCCTTGCCTCCTCCGCTTATCCTCGCCTTCCGCTTTACCGCGCTTGTTTCTTTCGTTATCGCGTGCATGCGCGGGTCGCGCGGAGCGCCGCGTTTGCGTCATAGGACTACGCGTGGCGTGATACGTATAGTTGTCCCTGGTGTATAGACCCTTTTACAGTTTACAAACATGAAGCAACGCTTGCTTTCCAAGCGACTTCCGGACACTACGTCTTTGCATGCCTGTCGCGCTTAATTGTGTCACCATTGCTAGAAAGCATGAATGCTACACGGTCGAAAAAGTTTAAGATTTAACGAGGGCCTTCGGCTGTAAAATTTAACATCTTGTAGGAGACAAGTTGGTTTACAAGAATATTCAAAAATTTTGAAGAGATTTCGCGCTTATTTGTTCTTTTTGGCGTTCACCTGGAGAATCGATGGTTAAACGTTTGATCAAAATTTTAAGCAGCGGAGTTCAGATGTGCTTGCTCATTTATTTTATGAACCTGAAGTTCTCTGGGACGTCAAAGACTGGAGCACCGCCTGGTGGCGCTTGTCATGAAAATGGCCTATAGGCGCATGTCGCACTTCACTCCGCTCTATGGTGGAAATCGGACGCTCTCTGGAACTTCTCCGAAGCGTCGACGCATGGACGCTCAGCGGGGTTCGTCGCGCCAATAAGACACCGGAAGTAAGGCGAGCAGTGTTTGGCCAGGGACAGGGAAGTGAGGCGGGCTCGTTCTTCGACAATCGAGGGCTGTCTGAGGAAACAAAATGCTTTGAGAACAAGAAAAACGGGTATCATTTTGCGAAGGTTAACGTTGGGCAGCAAGTGCTTCGAAGAGGGCACACCTCGTCAGGCAATCATTCAGTGTCGTCTGCGGAGTGTGTAATCGGCCCAGATTTAAGAGCACCGCGAATTTTGATTGAAGGTGTGCGTACATTTTATGCATAAATAGCCGGGATATGGTTCGTTTTTTATCTGTTCAGTGGAATACGGCCTTCGCAGATTAAACGCTGAAATGCAATCGCATTTCGACGTGGTATTCAACGAATTACCGCAAAATTGCAACCCCGACTTTAGTACTTTTATTAAAATAATAGCATTTCTAGGGCCGAGAAAGTGTAAACATTGTGTCGTCCAACTGTAGTTGCTCGAGAGCTATAACTTTAACATAAAAATCAAATTTTGGCGCATAATTAAACGCCAATTAAATTTCCTCTATAATTCAGTGGGAACATCCATGTCTTGAAAAGTTAGATAACTATTAATTGTCCCAGCTACATTTACACGAACATATTTACCAGCTGGAAAATTATGAATAGATGTAGCATTACAATTATGTGATAATTGATTTTATAAATAATTGACGCAGAAAAGGGTCCGCGCTGCAACAGGCCCAGAGCGCAGAGCTCGAAAGATGTTTGAAAGGGTGCAAATAATCCCAAATTCTGTGGCATTACATTCCCCGTGGTAGTGGCAACATAGAAGGCGAATTTTAAATTTACTGGCCTGAGATTAATCATGAAGATAGTTCACACGATTCCACTAGATTTGTTTTCGCCTTCAACTTGTATTTAAACTAGCTACTGCACTCTAGACAAAACTTCAGCATAAATGTTCCGGGTGAAACAGCGCAATTGAGGCAACTTTTTTAAAGTGCAAAACTGACGTTGTTCAGGCAACGGGGGCATATCGAGCAAGCTATATTGTAGGCGCTTAAAGAGGCAGACAGCCAGGATGGTATTTATTTTACGCCTGCTTGTGAACCATTCTACTTTGTTGCGCTCAGCCCTGCTGTTACACGTCTATGGGAGAGCTGTTTGGCTGCAACGGCATTTAGTCGAATTGTGTATTCTTTTAGAAGTTTAACGGGTATCGTAAAGTAAAACCCAATGCTTCACCGCATTTTACGGGATTTTAGAACATTGGTTTTTGCTTAGAAACGCGTTGAGAAAACCCGTAGATCCGTAAAAACGTGAAAGAGAAAACAGCCCTACCAACGTGATGAAACAGCGAGCCAAGTTATCGCGATATATGTTAAATAAAAATATAAATAACATGTCATACGGAATGATAGTGTCCAGCATATTGCCGCCCGCAGTGCCGAGAAAGCAACGCTTGGTGCAACGCTCGCTCACCGACTTCTAGAAGCTTCGCGTTCATTCTCGCACCAGATGCAACTTTCCCTCTGCTTTGTTGTTCTTGAAAGGGCCAGTTCATCCTCGCCCCGAGCGCGCGATGCTCGAACTTTCTTTGCCGAAACTTTCGAGATAACGACGCACTCTAGATAAGCAGCTGCCCGCGACCTTGTCGAGTCAGTCTCGCTCGCGCTCTGTTTCGCCGCCGAATCGCCGCCTGCTTTTCTGCTGCCTCGACGCTCGTTCCCTACTTATTTTGGTTGGCACAAGTTCACCCATTAACCTTTATTTTCAGTTTACTCTTCGCCTACTCGTCATCTTAATTCGTGACATTTCTGCTGGTGGTGCTGGGTACGAAACCCGTGCAGCGTACCCCTACAAGAACTCGTTCAGCAAGACCGTTCTACCTCCGGAGGGATCCAAAATGTCGCCAGCCACCGTCCGAGTCATTGCGGACCACGTGAACCTGCCGCCACGGTCGAGTGTTCTTGTGCCCGTCGTGAGCGATGCAGTTGCCCGAAAGGAAGTCCTTCTGGAGGGCAATATCCAACTGCTCTCGGAAGAGGAATAGGCGTCGCAAGGGGCGTAACGGAGCTGCAGGATGGACGTACTGTGGTCCTCGTGACGAAGTTTCGACCGGAGGCGCAGCACCTCACGAAAGGTGCCGCCGTAGGACACGTTGAGGAACTCCGGGCCGACGCCGAAATCGCCGTGATCTCCGACGAGCCCTCGCCATGTCAGCCGTACAGTACACCGCCGCCACAGCTCGACGTTAACCCCAAGCTCAGTGCCACGGAACGACCACAGCTCGGAGATCTCCTCGCCGAGTTCGGCGACTGCTTTGCGACGACGTCGAGGGTGCGCCAGACAACAGTTGGGAAACACCGCATCGTTACGAACGAGGAAGCGCTCCCTGTGCATCAGCCGCCGTACCGGGTCTCCCCAAAGGAACGAGAGACCATTCAGGAACAGGTACAAGAGATGCTCAACGACGACATAATTCAGCCTTCGAGCAGCCCGTGGGCCTCTCCAGTCGTACTGGTGAAGAAGGACGGAACGCTTCGATTCTGCGTTGACTACCGGCGGCTCAACGCGGTGACAAAGAAAGACGTGTGTCCGCTCCCCCGCATCGACGACACGCTGGACCGGCTGCGCCACTCCCGATACTTTTCGTCGATGGACCTTAAGAGTGGCTACTGGCAGATCGAAGTCGACGAACGGGACCGAGAAAAGACCACCTTCGTCACGCCCGACGGATCTGTATGAGTTCAAGGTAATACCCCTTCGGACTGTGCACGGCGCCGGCAACGTTCCAACGTGTCATGGACACCGTCCTGGCAGGCCTCAAGTGGCAGAGCTGTCTCGTTTACCTCGACGACGTCGTGGTATTCTCGGCCAACTTCGACGAGCATTTGCGACGCCTTCGGGCTGTTCTTGAGGCAATCAGGACCGCAGGACTCACCCTCAAGCCGACGAAGTGCCGGTTTGCCTACGGCGAACTGAAGTTCCTGGGCCACGTTGTGAGCAACGAAGGTGTAAGTCCTGACCCTGAGAAAACTCGCGCCGTAACGCGCCTTTCCACCGCCCACCGACAAAAAGGCCGTCCGAAGATTACTTGGACTTTGCGCATACTACCGGCGATTCGTTCAGGATTTCGCCAAGCTTTCTGCGCCGCTCACGCACCTTACGAAAGACGCCGTGAACTTCCAATGGGGTGGAGAACAACAACAGGCATTCGACGAACTAAAGCGACGGCTCCAGTCACCACCGATTCTCGGCCACTTCGACCAATCAGCCGAAACGGAAGTTCACACGGACGCCAGTAATACAGGACTCGGAGCGGTACTGGTCCAACGACAAGACGGTGCGGAGCGCGTGATCGCGCGCAGTCGGCCGTAAAAAAGATTGACACAAGTGATTCGTGGCCGGTGCGGTGAAACCGCCACACGCGGCGCTATATTTCGCTCTAACACGGGGAACGAGGGTGGCCGGAACGTTCCCACTTTTGAATCGCAGGGGTGCTTCGAAAGAGATACAGTTATCATTTGTAGCAATTTCTTTTTTTTTTTACGTGCGGCCTGCTTTCGAGGGTGACGAGTCACGCGTGAGACGACGCTTTTTTCGTTGTAATAAACAAAGTCTTCGCAGTGATATTTATTTTATTTGCTGGTTTCAAATTTGTGCGTGGAAGACGGGAGTATTTTCCTTATAAAAACGCGAATCTTTCAAATCGCGACACAATCCGAGCGAGCAAAAACAGAACACATGTGCGCAGTCACGCTGTGTTGTTTCGAAAGCGCGCTTTGGGAACGGCTCCGGTGTGTCGACGTCCCCCGTGCATCCAAGAGTGGACGAATCCGGCAATCGCGACCCCAGCGTGCTTACGCTATCGAAGCGCCCCGTGTCGCCTTATCGCCGGCCAGGCCATCGCTCCCTTGTGTCAATCTTTTTTACGGCCGACTGTATGCTAGTCGGACGCTGTCGCAACGTTCGGAACGTTCAGATTTACGTCGACGATCCGAGAAGGAATGTACGTCGGCGGTCGATTTGGGCCATCACGAAATTCGCGCCGCGTACTTTGTACGGAGCACTCCTTTTCGAGTGGTCATCGACCACCACTCGCTCGTGCTGGTTAGCGAGCCTTGAAGGACCCATCGGGACGCCTCGCTCGGTGGAGCCTACGACTGCAAGAGTACGACGTGACCGTGGTCTACAAGTCAGGCCGAAAACACAGCGACGCCGACTGCCTGTCCAGAGCCCCCGTCGAGTCAGCTACCGGCTGTGCCAAAGACGACGACGACGACGATCACTTTCTTGGCGCGGTGAGCATTCACGGTATGGCAGCGCTCCAGCGGGACGATCCTGAGTTGCGCGCACTGATCGACCACTTGGAGGGACGAGGGGGTACGATTCCCCGAGCCTTCTCACGTGACCTGCCAAGATTCGCCGTCCGGAGAGGTATCCTCTATAAAGAGAACTTCGGGGACAACAACTCGACGTGGCTCCTGGTGATTCCTGCTAGTCTTCGAGAAGAGATCTTCCAAGCCTGCCACGACGATCCAACATCTGGTCACCTTGGCTACAGTAGGACTCTTGCACGGATCCGAGAAAAATACTACTGGCCCAAGCTCCCGAAGACTGTCCACCTCTACGTCCGTTCGTGCCACGAATGCCAACGACGCAAGAAACCACCGACGAAGCCGGCAGGTCTCCTGCAACCGATCGCGCCCCCGACTGCACCATTCCAGCAGATTGGAATGGATCTTCTCGGACCTTTCCCACCGTCGACGCAGGGAAACCGTTGGATAATCGTGGCAACTGATTATCTCACCAGGTACGCCGAGACAAAAGCACTCCCGTCGGGGACCGCCGTGGAAGTAGCCAAGTTCTTCGTGGAGTCTATCGTCCTCCGACACGGCGCTCCCCAAGTCCTGATTACGGACCGAGGATCCTCGTTCATGGCGCAACTGACACAAGAGATACTCCGCCTGAGCCACACCGACCACCGCCGGACCACGGCATACCACCCGCAGACCAACGGGCTGACGGAGCGACTAAACAAGACCATCGCCGACATGATTTCGATGTACGTGGACGTGGAACACAAGACGTGGGATGAAGTGTTGCCCTACGTCACGTTTGCGTACAACACGGCGATTCAAGAAACTACTGGCATTACACCTTTTCAGCTGGTGCACGGCAGAAAGGTGACGACGATGCTCGACGCCATGCTGCCCCACGACCCGACGGACGACGGCACCGACGACGCCCAGCTGGTCACCCAACGAGCAGAAGAGGTACGCCAGCTAGCCCGTCTTCGAATAAAGGACCAGCAACGTGTCGACGCTGGCCGGTACAACCTTCGTCGCCGCGACGTGGAGTTCCAGCCCGGAGACAGGGTGTGGGTGTGGACGCCCATTCGCCGCCGCGGCCTCAGCGAGAAACTGTTAAAACGCTACTTCGGACCCTACAAGGTCATCCGCCGCCTCGGGGACTTGAACTACGAGGTGCTCCCCGACGGAACCCGACCATCAGGACGCCGCCGGCCACGACCCGAAGTCGTCCACGTAGTTCGACTCAAGCCGTTCTACGCGCGCTAGGATTGCGACACTGCATGTTTATTTCGTTTCACCGTAAATTTTTTAGCCATTTCTGTTTTCCTTTCGCGTTGCATCGGGACGATGCACTTTTAAAAGGGGAGATAATGCCGCCCGCAGGGCCGAGAAAGCAACGCTCGGTCACCGACTTCTAGAAGATTCGCGTTCATTCTCGCACCAGACGTAACTTTCCACCTGCTTTGTTGTTCTCGAAAGTGCCAGTTCATCCTCGCCCCGAGCGCGCGACGCTCGAACTTTCTTTGCCGAAACTTTCGAGATAGTGACGCACTGTAGATAAGCAGCTACCCGCGACCTTGTCGAGTCAGTCTCGCTCGCGCTTCTGTTTCGCCGCCGAATCGCCGCCTGCTTTTCTGCTGCCTCGACGCTCTTTCGTTCCTTATTTTGGTTGGCACAAGTTCGCCCATTAAACCTTTATTTTCAGTTTACTCTTCGCCTGCTCGTCGCCTTAATTCGTGACAATATTTAAGAGCATAAGGCACACAATAAAAACACAAAGCAGGAAACATTCTCCGAGCAAGTGCCGGTGGACGCAAACCTGACTAATGATTACTAATCCGGAGCACTTGGGCTCTTACTTCAGTGGCTTCCCGTAAATTTATCGACGAACACCGATAATATCCCGTTTATCGGTAATAAAATAAGTAACAGACCATTGCTAGTTCATAAATCAACAAGGTTAACGGATACTACATCTGACAGTTTAAATATTATCTTAATTACTGCACCCAACTTAATCGGTTCAATCAATTATCTTCCAGGTCCTACAGGCCAGTTATAATTGCAGTTTACTATGCGTGTTCCGTCAAGTTGTGTCAAAAATTAAATGAAACTTGTTCGAGTTTATAGCAAAGTTAATTTCGATGCTATTATTTTTCAATCGGGCAATTTCTTAGATGCATTTTTTTACATATTCTGGGAGCGCTCTGTCGAGACAAATTGGATGCTTTTTAAGGAAAATGTGATTTTAAAAACCATAAGTTCTTAAAACTGAATTCTCCATGGTTTAACAGAGCGCTCCTCAGTGTTGTCCGAACAAAAAGAAACGCTTATTTATTGCTGCCAGGCTCACATCGTGTCCAGCAGTCTGATAGCAGAACTATTTAGTTGCTGCTCAGAGTTACGAAATTGCCGCTCAAAATGCTAAGCTTAATTTTTTTTAGTCACTCTCTTCCAGTCACTCATGTCAGTTTTGGAACGTTATGCCTCACCGTGATAGACCCTCCAGTATCTCACTGAAAACACCGGACGAAAATTTGATTGGTGAGTTGCGACCTGCTGCGGTGGTTTTTGGAAGCGTTTATTAAGTTATTTTTCAACACGCCTGACACTACCACTCCAACCTATCGTATGACTTTTTTCCGTTAATGGATCCGGTCCTGATTAGTCCTGATTAGTCCTGATTAAGATTTAAAAATCCTAAATGAACTGAAGTTCTCTTCGGCAACCGGAATAGATGAAATAAACTAAAAATTCCTCAAAACTACAAGTCAGTACCCTTTTCTTATTCTTGAACATATCCTTTAACAATCACTTCAGACTTCATTTCTACCTAGCGAATGGAATATTGTTATCGTAATCGCATTGCAAAAGTCTGGTAAAAAGCACTCTCCCATTAATTATAGTTATATCTCACAAACCAGTGTTCTCTATAAAGTATTTGAACATGTAATTTATACACAACTCGCTAACGTTTTGGAAAAAAGTTGTAATTTTCACCAGTATAACATGGCTTTACGAAATACTTTTCCTTGTGAAGCACAACTTCTTTCTATCACCAACGATTTTCATAACGCCCTTAATCAGGAATTTCAGATGGATTGCATCTTCTTAGACTTTTAAAAACCTTTCGACAAGGTGTCACGTGAAGTTTTGTTTCTTAAGTTAAGTAAACTGAACACTGACTCTAACGTCTTTGATTGGAGTGTTTTATTTTTTAACCAATCGTTTTCGATTTCCAACGTGTAATCGCTCTAACTTCTCGTTCGATCCCTCTCTTTGGTGTACATACCTAAAGGGTCCTTTCGGGTCCCTTACTTTTTTGCTTTATATTAATAACTTGCAGACTGGCGTTTGTTGTTCAATCAAACACTTTGCCGATGACTGCGCCATTTACCGCGTTATATCCAGCAACTCCGGCTCACATGAGCTGAAACATGATTAAGATTCGGTTTTGCGGTTGTGTGAACTCTTGTCAATGCAGCTTAATATTAACAAATGCAAAACGGTACCCGTAACAGGTAAAGCTAAATTCTATGCTAAATATAACCTTTATGACAAACCTTTGCAGCTTGTAGATTCATACATGTATTTGGACGTGATCGTAAATGCCAAAATTTCGTGTCGGCTGCGTGTTAATTACGTGACTGACAATGCTAATCGAATGTTTGGCTATCTCAAACCAAACTTCTATCTATAGCTCCTTTATTATTAAAGATTTTCCCTACAGAACGCTTGTTTGGTTTACGCTCGAGTATGCAGCCTCAATTTGGGATCCCTATACTAAATTACTCACTGACTCAGTTGAGGCAGTTCAAAACAGGTTCCCACATTTGATACCAGCCAATTATAATAGCACTCTGAGTGTCACATCAATAAAAAAATAACTTCCTACTTCCAAGCTTCGTACATCGTCGCAGAATCTCTCGCATTTCCCTTGTCCTTAAGATCTACCATCATATTCCTCAACTCAATGCTCTGCTAATAATACAAACATTGTTTGTTTCCGCAAGCATTGGTCATCGTCACAAAGTCGGTACCGCGTTGTGCAATTCAATTCATTTTTCGCCTCCTCGATTCCTAAACCTTCCAATGATCGGAATTGTATACCTATATCACGAACATCAATTGTTGACTGTACTTTTTTTTGTTGCAATATAGCTAACTACCACTTCCCTGCTGTTTTCCTTTTTACTTTGTTCCTATTGTGCTTCTGTTTGTTTTGTATTTTTTGTTTCCCACTCCGCTCTGTAATGCTTCCATACCTTGAGGGTAATATAAATGGAGAAATAAATTGGTCAAGTGTTTGATATTTTGTTTTAAGTTACACGTGGTATCATCTGATCGGTTCCGAATTGCCTATCTATATAGACGCAGCGGCTGTTAACACTTTATTATGAAGGTAGTGCACTAGAGCGTTATAAAAATAAAGAAAAGTTTGCCTGTTGATTGGCTCTAGCGAGTTCTCCCAGTTTCACGTATTTGCTCGCTGATCTACCGCAGGCGTTTATGAGATAAAGAAAGGAGTGTTGTTTGGCCCGCGTCAATGAAATCCGCGATTGCTGAAAGCTGAAACTCCTATGTAAATATGACGCTAGATGCTGTGAGAGAAGGCGACATATTGAAACATGACGTTACCTGAATCAATAGATGTAAGAGAAAGACAACATTTTTCTTTGTGTCGACGTCCAGCTAAGTCAAATATCGTATAAATAAGAAATGACATCGTAAACGTTTGTAGCATCTATTCTACTAAAAAACCGAATCAGCAAAAAAAAAAAGTAGCAATATACTTTTCTCTGGCTGACAAGTGTTTATCACATGTAACTGCCCGTAATCATAATTTTGAAACCCTGAGACTTGGAAGGAAAATGGTAGACAAGTAAGAAGCGCGGAATAAAGTGCACACGCTGCAGAGTCTAAATAAATTCAACATGAATCCGCAATCCCATTTCTTTTTCTTTTTTTACTATACTAGGCGTAGCACTACGTCGGCTTATAGCAAAATATCGTTTTTCTGGGCTTCTTGATTAAAGTAACGTTATGTCCTCAAATATTCGCGTTTTACACCAACCACTATCATCATATTTTCACGATTTAAGCATTCTGCGAAGCAAAGTTGTTTTTTTTGCGCTGGCCGATACACACGATTGTCTTTTCTCAATTAGGCTAGGTATATCACCAGCTTTTCGCAGCCCCACTGATGAAAAATGCTACGCGCGCCTTTTAACGATAGTTTGCAGAGCGGCCGCAGTATGGACGAGAGTTGGCGCCCCAACAATTATGTGGCGAGGTTTTTCAGCTCCTTTAAACAAGCATCCATGTGTATTTCTGAGCCAAACGTATCCAGTAACGCTGGCTCTAGTTAACCGAGTGACTAGGGGTAGATATATAATTTTCTTACGAAATATTGACCCTCTCCGTTAGACGCTGCAAGACTAAATTGGCTTCACCTTGAAATCTGTGTTGCGGATTGAGTACACTCACTGCAATCCAACTTCATTCCGGGGAATAAGAGTTTCGAATCATTCTATTTTTGGAACTCCTAGGAATGACGAAACGGAACCTACTCAAACTGTTTTTTCATTCCATTCCCGTAAATTCTTAGCGAAAACTATCTTTTAGCACCTACATTGTTTTGCCAGCAAGATGCAGCATAACGCTGAAAATTAAGAGCCCACAGGAAGAAAAAAAAAGTATGCAGAGCCTCGTCCCGAAAACACTGACCCTACTAAACAGAACGGTGGTCGTACAAAGCGTATGCTATATGTGCTATATGCTTCCAGCAGAGGAGTGTGCATGGCCGGTGTGTTTGTGTGAGGAGGACTTAAAATGTCTAGTTCGTGCGTGGAGCAAGAATAACACTTCTTCCTGTCCGCTTCGAAAGCCTGCAGAACAGCACCCCTAGTGTGCTATCAAGAATGCCAACGCGTATACCTGCCCCGAATGTCTATGCACTTCGGCAAGGTTACAACACCGCTGACAAATTGCCATAGTTACGGAGCAATCGCTACAATATCGCAAGGTCAAAGAGCCTCTGACAGTGCTGACCGCAGGCCTGCTCGAAGATCGACACAGCTCTTTTAATAACCAAGTCTAATTCATTCCCGCTTTATTGCGCGCAAAAGGCATATCATTTCATTCCCTATTCATTTATCCCTGAACTGCAGCTTCACGGCTACAAAGAGTTCCAGAATCATTTCAACCCCGAGTGCCAATTATCCGCAACACTGACATAGGGCCACCAGCTCGCCTTTATGGCGAACTGGAGGCCGCTGGAAAATCCGCCTGTTGCGCACCAGTCGGATATTTTCCACCTTGTGGTCTTCCCTTAAAAATAATTATCATTCACACATTAAATTTGCAAAAAAACAAAACAAATGTTGCGCAAATTAACTGTATTTTTTATTAATTAATTTTCTGAAGGTCGTGCCCATAAAAAAATAAACTAGCATAAACGAAAATCTTATAAATACGAACTAAACGGCAATGTATTATAAATGCGAACCATGTGAGAACTAAGAGAAGCAAAACATAAAACAACCCTAATTAATTTTTTCTTTCATGAAGAGGGCGCAAACTTTATCATCGTCGTACCAGCCGTCGGAGCCTCTTCTTTGTATCTGGGAAAGATATGTTAATTTCTTACTTAATAAACATACCAATAATAACGACAAAAATGAAGTGATTACGCCTACAAAATTTTATCCTTCACTCGTTCTTCTTCGTCGTAGCTTGAAGGAAGATAATTTGCTTTTAATGTGGCTATGGGAAACATGAAAAAGTGAAACTCGATTCAAAAGAGACAGTAGAGCCGCGCACTTTATATTTTTCCTCCACCGTGACAAATTTTGAGAAAATTTAAATGGCAAATGCATGTTCTCAATGGCTCGATGAGGGTTGTTGATTTTTTTCGAAGGAGCACAGTACTGATGTCACAGCATATTTATTTATTTATTTATTTATTTATTTATTATCCCTCAGGGCCCGAAGGCATTATAGAGGGGAGTGGACACACGCATCTAATTGCATACAAAGACAAACAGCAGTGTCAGGTTGAGCGCTCTTCTGTTGATCCTCAGCAGAGAACGGCATGCATTACAAGCAACGAAACTAATTTTAAGAAATTTTTTTTATTGAGAGAATAATAGTTTTTTTATATTTTAATAAACAGAGTAATCAGGATTATGTTTGCGCTAGACTCATTACTAGTAATTAAATTTATTTTGGACGTTTCTCTTTTTTCTTTGCGGGGGGGAGTTTGGTTTTGACCTCAAAATTTATAACTGCGCGCTGATAGCAGAAGGTCACAAAAAGAGGCTCATAGTCAAAATATATTCTTATTAGTGTTGCAAAACTATTAATTTAACCAGGCCATTAATCGCGCAATGCACCAATTGACTACTAATCTCTAAAAGAATGAATCAATTAGATGTGAACGTTTTTTCAAGCTGTCACATACGTCAACAGGGTTTCTTTCAAAGTCAACCAGTACACTAGAAGTATAAATATATTTGTCTAGAAAACATAGGGTATCTTCTGCTAAACTCCTTGGAAGAATATTTCTTCTTGTTCCGGTACAAGAACGTGAATCGGTCTCGGACAGACTTCTCGTGCACTTGTGGGAGGCACTTGGCGATCGGACACGTTGAGACTAATGAAAACATATTATAAATCAATCAACCTTAATTAATTACATATAGTATATGAATTAATTACATTTTTCTCACGCATGCCCGCGTCGGTTTTCGAGCTGAAAGGCATTACTCTTCGGGCAATGCCTCTTCGGGTGTCGTTAACAAATATCTGTGCATACCTCTACGCGGTATGCCGTAGAAAACGTCTGCAACGGGTAAAGGTATCCAGACATATCATTCATTTATTAATCAAATCATTAATCATAAATCAAACCGGGGATAGCAGATGGTCAAAAACGACGAGTGCCATGACGATGCACTTTTTTCCGGATTGGAGCCCTTGGATCGCGGCTTCGGCTGCGGTCGGCCTTAACGTGAAAAGGAGCATAGCAGACGTATAGAGATGTTTCGTCTGCAGATGTTTCGTCTGCGAACAGCTATGCTCTTCGCAGACGAAACACCAGCAGATTATGTTCACAGCTGACCCGGAATGACGACTGCACAGACGTATGGAGGCGCTACGGCGGAGAAGTTGATAAGCCAAACACCCATCGCCAGTGGCCACAAGGGCTGTTGTAGGGGTGCGCGAATATGGCTTCGAAGAGAGTGGCACAGCGTCGTTCCTACAATTCAACACTGCAAAGAGAGCCGGTTTGTCGTAGGTCATCCCTAACCAACACCCTCTAGATTAATGAAGGCCTCCTGTACGCCCTTCTTCCTTAGTGAAACGTCATCAAAGTCGAATGTCCGCCAACCAGACATGTACGTAATGCGTTACTAGTAACAAGTTTCTTCTACTTGGTTACTTTCGCGGTAAACAGCAACGTATTTACTTATTTTATTTTTAGAAAATAAAAGAGTAACTTATTTAGTTACTTTTAAGTGCCAAGTAACGAGCAATGGTATTTTCTTACTTTTGAAGAGTAAGGCGCACAACTGACTTTAAACAGCCTCGTTTTAATGCTAACCCGAGTATGCGTTTATTGCGTCAAAGCCAGATGGGCAACCCGAAAAACAACTTAACAGTATGACAGTATAACAACGTTTATCGCTAAACACGTATGTCAAACTCTACTGCTGAGAATGTCTTTCGCTCAGAGAGAGGATAAGGCTCGTTGGTAGAACCTTCTAGAATGGTGTACATACAGAATGTAAACCCGGAGGTTGCGAACGCGGGAAGGCAGAGAACCCATTGTCAAATTCGAAACTTTAGCAGCAGAGAGAACAAAAGAGAAAGGAGAATCCCAGATTCACCGGCTCTTCCTGATGCACAACACTGCCGGTCATTTGAGCGCGTCAGTAGAACGACGCTTCACCGCCGCCGGAGATGTATTCTCATTGAAGCGGGGAAAGATCACTGATGAAGACTTGCTACTGCTGAAGCGCAATGACAAATAGAAAGAAGGCAAAAACCGTGAAACAAAAAAGCAGTCAGAGTAACCAGAATAGTAACTCGCTACTTTTGAGGTAAAGTTACGCGTTTCTTTTGAGGATCGGTAACGAGTAACGTATTTAGTTACTCTTTGAGCAAGTAACGAGTAAAGGTATTTAGTTACTTTTTGGGGTAATGTGTACATGTTTGACGTCAACTCAGCAATTGGACCCGAGCTCGATGGCAAGTGTCGTTCGACGCGTTGATTTGACACGTGGCCATGCTAAGCATTTACGCAGGATTCGTATCTATTCTGTGTCATCGCTCGAGATCTCGTGTGCAGGCTTTGATTATTCTAGCTGGTGTCGTCCTAACACTGTGAAGGCTGTGAATAACACAGCGCTATTCGATTCAAAACAGTATTCTGACGCCCTTAATGGTTAGCCACCAAAGTGTGCACTGTTGTGCCAGAAGGGAGATGAGCTTGCACTGCAAGCCTGAGATCACGCATAAAAAATAACCCACTCAATTTAAAAAAACAGAAAAAAAATCGTTGTTGGCAAAGCTGAGTTTATAATTTACTCAGCGATTGGTTGGAAGAATGAAAAATGGCCTGCAGTACACCCTTCTAGTATGTATCTCCCATCCGAAAAAGGCCGATTTACTGTGCCACGAATACATGTCCGGCGCCTGATATTTTGCTGAGGTGGTTTACCTCTCAAGATTTAAATAATCTGCTCAGCCCGTAGACGAGGATCCCAGCGCACGGGAGACTATCGTTGGAATGAAAGCCGTCTAGAGCACGACGGGTGTATCGGGCGAATCGGGTCTTGGTTTCACGGCTGGCCCTTCTTTATCAGCAGATTAAGAGCGTCATGACGAAGGTGCCGGATATTAGCCATGCTTTCGCAGAACATTATTTGGACACACCGTCGATTGCGTGTTACCACATTACGGCAAAATAATTCCCTTACTCTTCTTCCCAACGACCAACCAAGAAAATTAAATATATCGTCGCGACCCAATACCTCCTATAGATGCAAGAGCTTAAGTGCTGGCGTTTCCTACGTCACTAAAGAAGGCCAACGTAGGCCACTATTCGACACGACTACGGCGTCGCGTTTGGCTGAAACTCGTGTAAAATCAGTGAGAACTCGGCTCCTCGCCGAAGGCTCGCACCGTAGTCGTGTCCAATCTCTGGCATAGGGTGGTCTTCTTTAGTGACGCAGCAATGCTCAGCACTTACGCTTTCTTATCTAGGAGGCGTTGCGCCTGCCAGCAGTGATGTTTGTTTTCTACTGGCCTACTTCTATCGGTAAAAGCGAGCGAGCTCTTTCGTAAGACGCGACCATATAATGCATGCAGGAATCATAAAGCGACGCTGCAGTGTTCGATCATGCAAAGTGCTAAATATTTCGGCTTAAAAAAAGTACCGGCATCGTTTGATCGTGCCAAGGGCGCTTTATCGGAAACCGGCGACGCGTCGCAATCTTTGGCTCATGGCGTATCCTACATCTATCCGGACGCGCACGCTCCAAATTGTCTGCTTTCGCCTCCGATGACTCGCCGCCATTTGCGAGTACGCTCCTATTGGTGTACAGTAGATGCCGGCGCCGCACCACCGCGACAGACACACTACATTGGCGGCAACGCAGCATCACCATTGCTGGCTTAAGGGCGTCCCAGCATGTACCAGCTTAGTGGTACATTGAATCTTAATCAAATCTACCTTGCGCTGTATGCGATCATCAACGAGCCATGTTCATTTACAATCCCGTTTCACCATATGTATTTTCCTGTCTCGTCCTGTCCAGCCTTCTGCATCTTGTCCTGCCCAGCCTTGTATTTGCCCTTGTCTTTAGGACTAACTATTTTTGAGGTGAGCGTGGTGAAAAGTGCCACAGTGCCGACTGTAGTTTTGGGTCTAGACATATTATAAGCCCGCTCATCGGCCGAACTCATTCCAAAGGTTGCAGCGATTGGCCCTCACAAGCGCTTTGTTGAAACGTAGACGCTGCAGATATATTGGAGTGCTCTACAAACTCCAGCCGCTAAATGGAGGCCAGCGAAAAACGCATACCTCCCCCGAGTTTGAAACCTTCAATGTTCTGGAATGCCCGTATAAAATAAGTAGGCAGGTAATGTCTTACAATATCTAGCTCAGCGCTTGTCCTGGTGCCTGGAGAAGCGAATATTTTTCTCTGCAACCTCCAGTAAGATTTAGGCGCTTTGGTGAGTTCCAACGACGCTTCGCTAAAGAGGGCTTAAAGGATAATAAATGCAAAAATGCGTGGTCTAAGAAGGAAGATTTATAGGGTGTAATATACTTATAAAAAAAGGAAGAAAAAAAAAGCCGGGGAAGTATGAAGAGTAAAATAACTAAAAAATATCGTATTAGATAATAACGTGAAGTCTGTAGCCCAGGCAAAAACTCAGCCATCATTGGTGTGCGATGTAACGCGGAAATCAGAGATTACAAAAAATATAGATAGAATAAGGCCAGGACCGCATATTATTACGGTATGCGTGTTAGTTGTTTACTAGTTTGGTTAAAGAACAAATGTAGACGTCTGGGTACATAGCGTCAAACATGTATGCTTAAAATAAAATTCCCATATTCATACTGTCTTGTAGGTGCATTGACGGACACGTTCAGCTGAATTTGTGCCTTGTTATAAGTCGCAGCTAACATACAAACCTCTAAATAAAATCAGCTCACAAAAGTACATTTTTATTGCCTTGTTTTCGGAAACATAATTGGCATTTTTTGAGCATTGTCTAAAGCAATCAAGGCGCGGACTAAAATTAATTTCTTCGCCTAACTTTCAGAGGAATGTTGCGCAGATAATAATGGGCGTAGTCAAGCATCTCTATCTAGGAATTTGGCCCTCATACGAAGCTTCATGTTGCGCGGACAGCATAAGGAGTGTTCTTTTTTTACTTCTTACAAAATGTTTAAACTGTAAAAGCTACGTTATTATCCCTCTATTCAAGTGAATTATAGGGGAAGGGGACAGTATACAGGGACTTAAACGTAACTATATTAATAATCAGTTAATGAATCAGTCTTCATTATAGTGTCTAGGAACTCCCAATCGGTCTTAGTGATGGCACACAATATTATTAATAATAATATTAATAATAGTAATGTTTTATTTTTTAGTGCCTCCAAACAGCGGCAACGCCTTGTATGTTGTGCACTGTCAGTCAGTGTTCACAGCAACACTATTTAAAATACAAACATGCACAAAAATTACACAAACATTTATAAGGACACAAATACAAGTTTGCAAAGCGAATACAACCTTACACTAACTCTTGTTTGGATAAAATACACTTTTGCAAAAACGACTTGAAACTATGAAAATCAAGAAAATATCTACGCCACAATTGCATATAATAATAAACGCAGGCTGCATACGACATAATGACGATGATTCACGAATTCTAGCAAAATAAAATATTAAAAATTGGCGAGTAGCTCTGGAGCGCTCATGAAGCTCTATATTCATAAAGTAAACTTTCAGTTTTAACAGTACCATGCACTAACTCACGAAGAAAAATAATGTCTCTAACAGCCCTCCTCGTTTATAGCCTTTCAAGGCTAAATTCAAGTCTGAGCTTAGAAGGGTACAAAACAGATGCACTACACATAATGGTGAAGTGAAAATAATTTGGTAATCGAGTGATCAATCCCAACTTTCTTATCGTTGATCCAACGATCTTAGAAACGCGAGCAGTGAATAATAGACTGCTATCAATATAGACGCGAAGGCATCTAATCAGAAATACACGATCTATCAGATTTTCCTCAAGCACATAAGGGTAAAAAAAACATCCCGTTTTCTCGATAAAGAAATCAATTTAGTTTTTTTCCGGATTTAAAGAACAAAGCGTTTTTCTACACCACTCTGAAATTGCACCACTATCAATTTGCAATAAAGTACGCTCAGTATAGTCTTTACCATCTAAAAACAGATTTTTTCTTCTATTCAGCAAAAAGGACATTCGAGTATTTGACGGATGATACTACATTGTTTACAAACAGAAACAACAGTGGTCAGGAGCTCGAACCATGAGTCACACCTGAAGTTGATGTAAAACATTTCGTAAAAAGAGTTTCCTACACGAACAGTATTACTGCGTAAACTCAAATAGCTCCTGAACCATTCACAAAACTATGGCCACATTTCACTAAAAAAAGTTTGCAACGGAGTAATGAATGATCTACACGGTCAAAGGCCTCTGTCTGTGACTATCGGAAAATAGAAATTTAGAAAAGGGTACAAATTTGTTTCAATGAACTTTTTCATTAAAAAACCATGCTGAAAAGGACAATTTTTTGACTGACGTAATTTGAGATCCGGTTGGTGCATAACCATTTCGAAAACCTTCGCGAAACCACACAATAACGAAACAGGATGATAGTTACTAAGTAATGACTGGTCACCAGCCTTGTATATGGGCACAACTATAGAAGACTTCATAAATCAGGGAAAGTACCCTTTATGAGAGATAGGTTAAATGTGTGTTCCAAAAGAGGAGCAATAATATCAGAAGAAGCCTTAATATTAAAATTTGCTATATCGTAAATCCCGTCGAGAACTTAAGTTTTCATTTTTTCATCGCCTCAAGAACTTCTGAGACGTCGACAGTAAAAGCAGATAAAAAGTCTGAGTTGTTAATGTTATCTGATGAACCGGCAGTTATCAAACTAGAATAGCAGTAACTAAAGTAATCCGAGAAACCATTATCTATGTCAATTGGCGAGGACAAACATCCAGTTGATCCACGTAAGCATAAGTTTTGTGCATTGTCGCGCATGTGGTTTTTAGCATAGCGCCAGAACGTCCGAGGTTCTCTAGTTAAACGTTTTTCAACATTCGACGACTGCAATAGTTCGTCCTTTTTATAGACTTTTTCACCAGACAACGATAAACACTAAATGTATCGTACCAGATGGTTAGTCCTGTTTTCTAATACATTCGATTAGAGTGAGACTTATTACGAATAGGCGATTTAGCTCTTTAGAAACCAGCTAGGATACTTAGATTTATCTGTTTTCCGTTTCGGAATAACTCGCTCATTGCAGTAGAAACTACCGCAGTCAATTTAGTAGTTGCTAAATTAGAATTTTGGTCCGATAAAACATCGGACCAATTATGCTGAGCAAGAGTATCGTAGAAACCGTAATAGTCTCCATTTCGATAAGAAAACGATGACAACTGATGATTAGCACGGGGCCTACACAACCAACAAAACTGAACTACAATGGAATCATGATATGCATCAACAGGTGCCAAAGGTAAAACAGCCAGAACAAGATACTCTTTCGGTGCATTTGATAAGCCTAAATCAAACACATGATCAGCAGTAGTTTTGCAAAAGTTAAAGTGAGCCAACCAATTGGAATAGGAAAAAGAAAATAACCATTCCGCTTTCTTAGAAGTTACACTATTCATATGCAACACCGTTCCAGTCGACCAATCAAGACCAGGAAGTTTAAAATCTCTATATACTTGTAACCTGTATTTAGAAAAATCTACAGTATTACAGAGGGTCTCAAAATGGTCAATAAATGCGACGTCATTTAAAAGCGGAGGGAAATAATAGTTTCCTATTAAGTAGTGCAAACCATCGCTGGCAGGAATTTCCACCCAAAAGCACGCAGCATAGGTTTCGAAATCCGCTCTTCGAAGTGACTGAACAGCACAGTCAACAGCTACCAAAACCCCGCCTCCAAATTTCTGACCCGTATTCGCATTGTCGCGATTATTTTGGGAACAACATAGTTTGGATGAAAATATTCAACATTGGTTATTCTGTCACAGAGTCCCGTTTCTGTCAGACAAACTATGTCTATGTCAGTTGAAAGAATATTCGTCATCAGTTCTGCTGCTTTTGTTCTTAAGCCACGAGCATTCTGGTAACAAATCTTAGGGCGTAGATGCATCATGGTCTAAGCTTTCTGTCTCCAAGTACATATAAACGAGTCCTGTCAAGTTTGCCGCAAAACTAATAGAAAATAATCCCCTCAGGCCACACCTCAGGGATGTTTAAACTCTCAAACAAAGAGTAGTCACATTCGAGATGAAAAAACGCATAAAAATTAAATTTAGGTTGTAGCTGCGTGACGGTTAGAGACCTGCCGCCAATACGGGGCTGGACAAGATCCCTTACGTCATCCGCTGTCGTTTTGGGATGAAGTCTCAAGAGAAACAATGCCTTAAGTCACCTAGAGTGACTTGGCCGTTCCAAGCTTCGGTGGATTTCGCTTCTTTCTCACAACCATGGTGAAACCGTCATCCTCCTGCACATCACGCGTTTCATGCCACGAAGCACGTGCAGCCATCGACACAGAAGCACCGTGGCTGGCATTTTCCTTGTTAGAAGCAGGTTTCAGGCCGGAATTACCACTTTCTGCTGGTGGGTCGGGAGCAACCGATGGAACTTTCGAAGATGCCAGTGCCGCTGAGTATAAGCTGAGAGGAGCCGACGCAGAAGGAAGGCGATCGAGCATCCTCCTGTTCAGCAACGTAAATTCGTAGCGCAATTGTCAATTTTTGCACCCTTTGGCACTTTACCCCTGCGGTGAGTGCGTCCAACTTGACGCTCATAGTGCTGAAGAGCCGAAACACATCAAGGGAAAACATTTTCCGTCCAGGTGGTCGGCTGGCAGCGGTGACGGAGCTGGACCCTGCAGAATGGTTTGGTCGGTATCCATGTCACATCCTGCCGAATTTCGTTGTTCCCGGGTACAGTCTTTGCATTTAAAGGCACTAGCACCACTTTCTATAAAGATGTTGTATTCTTCCGGGTCGATGTTCACGCATTTGCAGTGGAAGCGCCGGTGGCCACCAGCCGAGCAGATTAGATATTCCTGTTTCCCATAAAAGCGAGCATCACACGTGCAACACACGCCCCTCTGGGGAGCGCTGCCAGAACGTACGTCTTTTCCTGTACGGCGTCATTCCGCGGTATCTGATCGGAAATAGAAAATTAAATAGTATATTTCTATTAGGTGTTTAAGTAATGAACATGTAATATTTAATCGTCTCTATAAAGTCG
The DNA here is from genome assembly GCA_037355805.1 of Ixodes ricinus. Taxonomy (NCBI): domain Eukaryota; kingdom Metazoa; phylum Arthropoda; class Arachnida; order Ixodida; family Ixodidae; genus Ixodes; species Ixodes ricinus. The sequence goes on along the minus strand of JAZHYW010049117.1, from coordinate 6,728 downwards.
AAAAATTTACATTGTTTTTTTATTAGCTTTTTAAGTAGTGAAAATGAACATATGGATTTCAAGACGAAACGTGCTGAGCGTCATTTAAAACCGTAAGATCTACCAAATTTATACAGATTACGAGCGTGTAGGGAGCCTGGTGTTGCTCTAAAGTTGCCACTCGTGGTAAACGTGCTAAATGCTAAACGTGCCAAACGGGAATTTGGAGGATGAGCGGGCGGTGGTACTATCCGCATTTTTCTCTGCCAGCCTTGGGCATGTTGCACGAGTGATTTCTTAACGCACAATAGCGCTTCCTGCGCCGTCCAAATTATTTTTTATTATTTACTTATTTTATGGTTTTCGATGACGCTCAACAAATTTCGATTTCAAACCGTCTGATTTTCACGAAATGAAAAGCAAACTATAAAACTAAGTAATTATCACACTTGTCGTGACGATTAATTATGCATGTATATTATGCCCGCTTTGGCGTGTAAGTCACTCGGCGCAGACCGGATTAGTGTTTACATTCTCAGTGTTTATAAACAAATCCGTAAATACTAAAAAAAAAACAGCCTGCATATTTTGTTTATTTATAAGCTAGCAGTGTAACGGGAGCTTCTAGGGCTGTTCAAGGTTGACTGGAAACTTTCATCCTTACAGGAGAAATAAAAAATTTAAAAAGTACTAAACAACATCAGATTTTCGAAAGAGAGTGAACGGGATAATAAATAGTGGTCCTGGAGAAATTAGCATCCTTTAAAAAGGCGCATTCCATTGTGCGCGTTCATGCACGGCTGCTATCGTTTTCTTTCAGCTTCTTGTTCTTGCTTTTTCGGGGGTGGGGGGAGGCAAAGAATTAACGGGACTGCGTGGCTACGGTTGAACGGACGCTTCCCTTTGCATCCTTTTTCAACACCGGCTGTGGTTCTTCGACAAATGTTGACAACATTTCTGTACCCTTGTCCATGATAACGTTTCTTCTACATACTGGGCTTGCAAATTTCTCAAAAGTTTAGCTGGTTTAATGTTTACCTTTAACAGAAATAGTATTATGCACCGCTAGTCCACAGATACAAATTCATTGCTCGTCACCATAAAAGCTGGAACTGGAATATTAAAAAAGAGGAAATGACGGTAACTTATTCAGCAAGTTTCATTATGTTTCGCTTGTTCAGGTATATCTAGCGGATAAAAGTCCAGGTGAGCTTTGAGTCACCCTTGTATTACGTGCCCGCTGGACAGTTATATATCATTCTTCGACACGTAAACGCGCATCAGCCCATACCTACGCGTAGAGGGTGAGGTCGGGTGATGAAAAGGATGCGTGTGATTGATGCGGCGAGCACGTAGGTGCCACCGCCCTGTGAGCTTGCTGTGTGAATGGAGTACAGTGAAATGCGATGTTTCCATAAAGCATAGAGTAATCTCGCCCGAACAAAACAAGATATAAGCGAGAAATTAATGGCACACACATGCTACAAGAACGGTGGGGTAAACAAAACTCACAGTACCGGCCACGCAAACACCGCAGGGACTCCTGAACAAGTATGTACCAGCCCGACCAACCCACGCGCCGGAGTCTTCATGTCGAAAAAAGGGGGGGGGGCTGATAGAATGAGGTCAAGTGGTATATGCTGGCCTATCACTGAGCACGGTATGTGTGCCAAAGTCTTTCCGATATTTCCAGATTGGAAGAGCTTTGTCGTACATTACATGCTATAGCCATTTCTCACCACTTCACCACTCACTTGGGGCAGCAACTAAACTGCTGCAACGGTACGCAATCTCCATCCTGAAACATTTTTGCTGAAGGAGGGTCGACCTCTTCGGACGGTCGAATTCTTCTGGCATCAATTCTGATGGAAAGTGCAGTGGATATCTCAGCCTAGAAAGCTTCAACGATGTTCGTTTTCCGAGTTATTCATCGTAATCATTATGATCACTATTTGTGATCTTCCGAAAATACGAAGACATATATATTAAACATGTAAATATAATATAATCCTTAGCTTTGAAGCCTCTTGTGCTGATAGAAAGTAAGAACCATATTTAATTTCAACGTAGGCACGGCGCAGCACCTTTCTCCATTCGACCTGCTATTTTAGTTGCACGTCTAAACATCTCTCTGCTTCGGCGTTGGTGAGAACTCAGTACAAACCCATTGCTAGAATATCAAAAGTATGACATATATGGGGGTCCAAGAAGAAAACGTGTGTATTACAATTTTCGAAACTACAAAGCATTCTGACATTTTTCTCAGAACTGAGACAATGCACAAATATCATGAAACGAACAAAATACGCTATATATATATGTGTGCATCGGGTTTTAATATTTATGACAATGTCATGAGAACACTACACTCTAAGAAAAAGCAGAGCGGTATTTAGTCCCTCCCAGGACCAAATGCGCTGCCACCAGATTAGTCCCCTGGGGGATTAACGGGAAGGAAGCAACTTTTGCGCCCTTCTGTTAGTCTCTCAAAGTTGAACCCCCGAGACTAACCTTTGCACTTTTTCGTTTAGGCCACTGGGACTAAATGTTGCGGCCTTACCTTATTAATTACTACATTGCGCCCTTACAGACCCAGGTGGCGCTAGTGAACCTCAAATTCAGAATTGGCAAACAAAATTTGTATCGCTAGGATAGATTTTTCCGACGCGGATTACATTCGCATTTGAACAGCTCTTACTTCACATTTGAACACCTATTACAAATTTAGTATTGACAAGAAATTACAGCACAGATGACAGTCACGCACAACACACACGCGACGACAGGCTAATCTAAATGCCGCACGCAAAGTCTTCCCTTGCGCGTTTTTATACTGATCATTTGAAAGAAGTTGTTTGATCAGTGACCATCTCGTTCGTGAACGATGTTACAAATATGGTGCTGCTTTTGCACCAATATTTCTCTTCAATACTGTTGCTAAACATTCCAAGGAGTCTATCTCTGACTACGAAGTAACAGTACACGCAACAACAATTTGCGACAGTCAATAAATCAGGTTCCCATAGGTTCCCAGCAGCCATGTTGTCGCTTCCCCGCATAGACTGCCCACTTTGTGCATGCACGCCTCCGTGGCAGCCGCGTCGTCTCTTGCGAAAGAAAATATATATTTTAAAGAATAAAAAAAATGAAAGACGTTTACAATTCCCTGCAATGCCGAATTAGAGCGCAGCTCTTCAGGAGGAGGAAGGGAGGGTACGGAGAGGAGGTATGCCCCTCCTCCTCCTCCATACCCTCTCTTCCTCCTCCCTCTCCCTCCTCCATCCTCCTCTTTCCTCCCTCCCCTCTCTCCCTCCTCCCTCGTGACGTCACTCGTGACCCTGGTGACGTGATTCTTGTGACGTCACTCTGACCCTCGTGAAGGTCACGTGAGGGTCGTGAGATTCACGTGACTTCACTGTGAAGGTCGTGACCTTTACGAGTGACCTTCGTGACGACAGTTGTGGCATTCGTGACGTCACTCGTAACCCTCGTGACGTCATACGTGACGTCAATTGTGACGTCACGAGCGCGTTGCATTATAGGAAACGTCCCATAATGCAACGCGCGGTTACGCCGACGCCGCTCAAGCCGGAAACGGGCGCCTAAGAGCTGTGCTGTAAAACAGAATTAACCGTTCTCGTCATTGGAAACGATTTCAGCAGGGGCTACGGGGCTATTTGCATCTCGGTTTAACCCAAAAGAAAATATAAACGCTTCCAAAGCACGTTCCAAAAAATGCAAAGGGGATGGACGTCAGGACAGTGGTCAAAAGCTGCATGGTCAGTGCATCAACGATGGCCACGCTCGTGACAGCGCTGGCCTCCACGACGTGCTGGATCAGAGGCTGCCATCGTTATAAAGTCAGATCGAAACCTTAAACTTGCATTTTTCTACAATATATGATTCTGCAATTGTCTGTGGATACCTACCCCTGCGTTCCGAAACAGTAAGAGCGTCGCTAACGCTGGCCATCGGCGATGCAGCAGACGCCGCCATCTTTTCCGCGCGTTTGGGGGACAAAAACATAGGCGGACGAAAAGGGCGCTTTTGCTCGCGCACGCCTCTCGGTTAGTCCTGGTCGAGAGCAGTTAGTTCTCAGTATTTGAGCACAGTGCCTAGCTCAAACCAGATGGTACTTTCTGAGAGCAAATGGGAGTTCAGAGGACCAAATTCTGTCGTTTTTCCTTTGAATACGATCTTCTTTTTTTAGATTGTGGGCAACTCTCTTGTACTTGCCGGTGTCGCTACTTTGGAACGTTGATTGAAGTTTTTTATTATTATTAATAACATTATAAAGCTAGCATAATATATTAATGTAATATATCAATTCTAGTACCTTTTAAACGCAATTGTATCCGTCGAAGAAAAATGTGCTTTTCACGTATATGCGACAATTCAATTTCACCCGTAATATTAAAAAATAGAAAAATGTTCACACGCATTATTTTTTTTATTTATTTATCAATACTACCTGGTCCAAAGGGCCGTGGTAGGAGAGGCACAACAATGCAAATAATAAGAAGCATACAAGTGAACACCAGGGAAAATGTGGCCCAAAACATTATACAGTATAAGTACAAATGCGAATAATACGGATACGAATACGAATAATTATTCGTTGAAACTTTATTTAACTTTAGCATAATCACAAACTATCGATAAAAAATATTACCCAAAATCATGTTTCATGTGATTCCCTTTGTGTAATAATCTTAACGATTTTATGGCGTCTACTTTAAAAATGCTATCTTGTGAAATTTGTGACAAAAATGGTACGTTATTGTTTGCATAAACCTGGCGACAACAAAGTACAATCTCGTCGCCGGATATCAAAATAATAAGATATTTGGGAGTCCAAAAATTAAATCGTTATTCCAGCATCCATGCCATGTTTGGTTAACCAGCTTTTTATTTGTAAAGTAAAAAGAAAAAAAAAACTTACAAGACGTTGTTGCGTTGTTGTTGTTGTTTTCTTTCTCGTATCTCGGGATCTGAAATTATCTGGTTTTAACACTTTTATTTTCCTTCTTTGTTTGTAGAAAAACAAGAAAATCAAGAGAAATAAAAAGTCAGTTGCAGCTTTACGGGCTCCTGATGTTCTAGCGCGCTTCAGTGAGGACTATAGTGAATAAAGAAGATACCGCGTTACCTTCTACGCGCAAGCAAAAAGATCAGTCATGCGCGGCCGGAAAAGGCCCGAGGCAGACTAGTGGAGATTTGAAAGCGAGCTTTGAGACCAGCTGCTGTCTGCCGACATCCAACGCTCTACTACGCTGGCTCCCGCCAGACAATCCTGTTCCAGCTATGTTTGTGCGACCGCAGCGCCACGTGTTGCCCTTTCGCCGTCCCAACAGTCGCTGCTTTGTGTTCATTGTAGTGCCTATACTGCACAATGCGTAATCTTAGGAAATGTTTTTTTTTTCAAGCGGCTATATATATATTCTGCAGGCTATACGAAGTTGTGTGTGTAATATCTAGAAATATATTTATATTCTGCGCCATTTTACGGTGGCTAAACCTGGAGCGCTTGAACACTATTCAGTGTTTGCAAATCAAAACTTCGGTAGATTAAAAAAACAAAAAAACGTCACTCTAGAAGAGATTTTTGTTTTTACTTCCCAGCGTATATCTCGGCGAGCATAATGAACGCCACGTGTTGTCATTTAACGGTCATTTGACAGTTTAAAAATGCCTTTCACGGCCAAGGCGATTCCCTGGCATCTAACTATTGTTCCGCAGCAAGTGAGATTGATGTATTCCCTGAAGAGAACACCAAATAACGATCACGAAACAAGAATAATGAACATAACAATACATTCTAGTGCTGGGCGATTGAACGATTAACCATTACGATTAACGAATTAATGCACTAACCGCGATTAATACGTTTAACCGGTTAATCGATAAACTTTTGACGAACAAAGAGTAAATTTTAAACGATTTCGCCACGCAGACGTGGACGGGTATACCTGTATGAATGGCAAACCTTGGGTGAAATTTTCACCTAAAGTAAACTGCAGGGTCGGGATTTGTAACTCCAGACAAGTGAAGAACGTTAAACGTGTCCCGGTTACCCCAAAGCCGTGCGAGCATTCGTTTAGCGCAGCGAGAGACTATTGTGAACAATCAAACGAGGCCACTCTTGCAGGAGAACATCAACGAACTTTTGCATCATGCAGTAGAGGTAAGAATCATTGAGTGTGAGTGTTTTTGAACTGACCTCAACCACACATCAACGTTAATTCATAATCGGAATTGTATACTGCGCTGTTTATCACAATGCAGCAAACGAAAAGTAAATTTGACGTTATAAACATTTTATGCATGGAAATGAACGGGACCGATGAATCGAGTAATGAATCGATTAAAATGTTGCGATTAAACGGGTTAAAAAGATTAATCGACGCCGAGTCCTAATGCATTCCCTACCTTTCCTTCTTTTTCGGCGACCATAGAAAGAAAGCCAGCTAACTCGAATTTTGAACGACAATACAATACGACCAAACAACAGAGCTGATTGGTCGCAAGAGCTGTGTCAACGGTCTGCTGGGACTTTCGTTCAATCAATGCGTCGACAGACGCTTGGCATTCGGCTCGAACACAATGCGGAGAAAGCAAGTCGTCTGCTTTTTGCACAGGAGTTCCGGTGGCGTGAGAACGATGTCGAGTTCTGGTTGGCTTTGATTGTAAAGATGATGAGTAGACTTGAATGCTAGATGCCTTGAAGTCTACCCACTATATATTTTGTT
>JAZHYW010049116.1:0-12743 GCA_037355805.1 Ixodes ricinus | reverse complement strand
TTGTACTTCGTTCAGTTACATGCTACTCTACAAGAAAGACTGAAGGACTGTTGACCATAGTGTGCAATTGCTAGAGAAGGAACTTCTGAAGGCCACAAAATGAGATGAAAAAACTATACAAGCCTTGACACCCCAGGAAACCCCAAATTCTCGTAGGGCACGGTCCACTTTGCTGGCAGCTGACTTCATGTCTTGTGCATGCGAGATCACTCCTTCACCAGCAGGGAGTCATAGTACGGAGAGATGATGGCACCAGCAAAAGCCGAGGCACTGTCCAACCGAATGCCAAAACCCTCTCCACTCCGGAACACCTGCGTGGAAAACACGCAACATTTGTGCGCAAAAACACAGCAAGAGAGAAAGGAAAAATACCTGAATAACCCCCTCTACAGGCACGTGCACCATAATGAGGCAATGTGAATCAAGCCCTATAATCCTGTGGAATATTTCAACTAGGTACAGTAAACCTGAACTAGCCTGTAGGCTTGACATTTTTGCAACCGTTGCCTTCTGTGGGGCTCTACATGTGATTCAAAAGTTTTTACTGACAAAGACGTCCTTACAGAAAGCGGCACTCAAGGACTAACCAAAGCCGCCAACACTCAGTCAACCTCTTACAAAATGTAGCTTTGGTGGTCGCACATTTTCGATGCCGAACGCTGACACAAAAAGATCCAGGTACACCTAAGCACATTCCTTATGAGTTGTGAATGCGAAAGCATGCAAGCTGCTCGTCCGCTTCCTTTTCGTCTGCTGCATACTTTTCGTCACCGGTCGGCACGTGTGCTTCCCTGGTGACCTTGGACACTCAGCGCTGATGGACCATGGGGGTCAGCGGTCGTGGAAACTGACGAGTGGAGCAGCCAATGAGAGCCCTGTCGGCACGTGCCAGTCAATGGAACCGAAGGGAACATCTGCCGTTTTCGTGCTACAGACTGATGACCTCAGCTCGCTCGCTCCATGAGACAGTTAATGCTTTCGCATTATATACTATCTTTCATAACTTTCATAGATAATTGGTTCTGCAGCAACCGGACGACACTCACTTTTGGAAAAAAGCTCTCTATCGAAGCTTCGTGACACAGACACAAAGCCACAATGCACAAACTCGGTCTAAACAAATATGGGGAAAAAAACGAGCCACATGTATGCCTGTCTTCTCTCCCGTCGTAGACAGCACGGCCGCTACGGGCACGATCGTCTCCTTGAGAAGACGTCTGACCGATCTGCAGGCCGAGGAACGATCCGCGGAGACCACAGCTTGGCAGCTTTGGCAATAGATAACTCTGAAGTTAAACTTCAGAGGCACACCTCAGAGTTTCTTGTTTCCCAATAGCAACACAACAAACAATTCCCACCTCGATGCGGCCTGTGTCCGGCTGGAAGTTCTTGGCGGGGTCCTCAGTGGTGACACGGCACTGGATAGCGTAGCCCTTGGGCATTATGTGGCTCTGCACCAGGCCCAACCTCCCGGGGAGCGTCCCTCATGCCCACGCGCGATCCTGATCTGAGATTGCACCAGGTCCACCCTGCACCAACCCAAAAGACCAGAGAACGCCCGTCAAGTCGGACAAACCACGAGCCTTTGATTCACTTATCACCTCAATTTAAAGCAGGAAGGTAAAGGTGGGTCAGAGCGTGGCAGATGATAAGCACCGACAGGAAACCGGTATGAGAAAGTAGACATTAAAGTGGTCATAAAAAAGAATATGTATCCGCCGGATCTTAATTTTCTTTATATTCACTAAACCACAAGGAACGTTGATTCTGAAGTATTAGAATGAAATATTGTTGCCTGCATTTTATAAACCGTACTTGTTTAAAAATCTATCTTTTCTGAGACTGTCTTTTTTTAACTCCGCGGCAGCATGAGCAACAACACGTCAAAAGGACTGACACCAGATACCGCCATCGAACGAGGAACGGTGGAGCCCTGCTCTTTGTGTGACGCCATCCTTGGTTGTCTGCGACAGTTCCAGTAATCAATCTTTTGATACAGACTTTAATAAAGAAATCGGCCACGGCACGAATGTGATGATTGTATTTTTAAAGGTAAGCGTGGTGCCCATGATTGAGTTATGACCGTAAATAGACTACTATCACAAAAGGTGGTTTAGTGCCCCTTTTTGCCCTATGCCTAAAGCTGTTAAACCAGCATGATGCCTGGCTGAAACAGAAATGCTCCGCTTGCTTCAGCATGTGATGTCCCAATGCCAAGTAGAGGTATCGGTCACATGGCATCACGACTACCAATTAGACTTACCGAGATCATTGTGTGGTCACATAAGTCACGTGAGTTGATGTCATGTGTGGAACACAACCATGTGACATGTAATGTGACCATGTGGGGTGTTTGTCGACACGTGACACAGATTAACAAACAATATGTTCTTTTCCAAATGGCTGTCTAGAAGCCTCTAAACAAATTTTAAAAATTTACTCCTTAAATACTACATTCCGTCATTACCTATACAGCTGCATATGAAGGTTGCTACCAATCTTTTTCTTAATACTCCACACTCACTAGCACACCATTCTACTCTAAAGGCATGCCTTACCCTAAAGGTCGTGGCTATGCTGTGGGAAAGCGAGATTCCTGCAAGATCGGAGTGCCCATTTATAGTCGGATGCAACCTGAGAACAATCTTTCAGCTCCACCCCTGGCGCATTGCTTATCTGAAGTGCCTCCGCCGTCGAGAAAGTAGTTCACTAGCAACGTTGCTTTTTCTTCCTCCAGTAAACGTGTCTTAAACTACTACAATATTTATTTAATTCATTCAGGACGTTTAAATAAGTTGAATACGTTTTTGTCAGCGAAATAGCTGTTTAGGAAAGAAAGAAAGTAAGGTCCAATGCTACCGTCTTCCAATTCATTTTCTGTCCAAGATACTCGTCTAACATACCGTCTTCCAGCGCCTTCGATTGAGGGAAAGCGGCGAAAACGAAACCAACCTTTCTCTCGCCAAAATTATAAATAATGAAGCACTTATAGTTCCTGCAGAATAGTAAATATTTGGTGATTTACTTAGTTTTGTGGGCTTTGCTCACGAAATGTGTGGCTTTATTATGTTGGATGAATAGAAAACAAGAATAATTATACTTTTCGGGTTTTGACAAATCGGCACCCTCCCAAGTCATCGACACCATCACCGCGCCCCGCTCTCTTTGTCTTCCGTCATAGATCCCACTGAGGTGACTCTCAGCAGTGCTAAGCCTCGCGCCCGCTTCGAAATTTTTGTTGGCGATAGCGTCGCTGGATTCTCACGTTGTCGCGCAAAAACTGCTGCAAACGCAAGCCGATACCATTAAGATTTCGTGGCGTAACCTCGGGCACGTAAAACACGGTGCAAAAAAGCAGAATAATTGTCACGAGAAACTGAGCGGCCGCGTTGCCAAGGCCAGCAGCCATGTTGAGTTGTTTTTTTTTTCAAAAGGATCGCGATTGGTCCACGGAATCGTGACGTCATGAAAACGATTGGCTGGCGTTTCTCGGCGTAGGAATACATTTTCCTCTGAGAGGCATTTCCGGTTTTTTCTTAGCTTGCAACCGACTATAGCAGGCATCTCTTTTCTGAGGTACATCGGTACACGGCGAGAAGTGAACTCAACAGGGCTAAAAATGGCTTGCCTTTTTGGTATATCCCAAAGGTGCTCTAAAGGTGAGTGGCATTTATACTTCCTCTGTGATGTCATAACATAATTTAGCAAACACTCCAAAAAATATGAATTTTAAATAGCACATTATTCGAAACTACTATAAAATAAGTATAATACTGGAAAAACCCTACCTGCTACTAAATTAAAATAGATTTGGAAACCTCAATTTTACAGCGGAGCTGTTAAGGGTCAGTTTCCCGAGTATTGTGTATGCGGACAAACAAATGTCGACACAAAACTCCAGACAGCAACTGCCATCTATGAGCAACAGTGGCAACCAGACAACCGGCTTGCCGGCTGTCTGGTTGCCGCCGTTACTTATACATGGCGGCAACCTTTCCAGCCTTTCCATTCTGGTTTTCACCAGAGTGTAGAGCCCTTCCACTTCTCTAGGAGTCATCCTAGAAGTCAGCCTTGAGGGCGTCCTAGACGTTGTCCTGAGGTCATCCTGCAAGTCGTCCTTAAGGTCATCCTAGACGTCATCTTTGAGGTCATCCTAGACGTCGTCCCTGAGATCATCCTCCAGGCATCGTCCTAGAGGTCGTCCTCTAGGCGTCGTCCTAGAAGTTGTCCTTGAGGTCGTCGTAGACTTTGTCCTGCGAGGTCGTCTTCTGGGAGTCGTCTTTGAAGTCGTCCCAGACTTCGCTCGAAGTCGTAGAAGCCATCCTTGAGGTCGTCCTCTAGGCATCGTTTCTTGAGGTCGTCCTAGACGCCTGCCTTTAGACGTCGTCCTTTAGGCATCGTCCTAAACAGTCGTAAAGATAACAGCTTCGGCTGGTCCTCCGTCTTCATGTGAAATGAAAGGGCTCTACATTTTTAAGTTTTATTTGTGGAGAGGGTACGATTTTTTATACTAGTTTCGAATAATGCAGTATTTAATATTCATTTGTTCGATATTCACGTGTTCAGGTGACTGCAACTAAGCAAGTGGTTGTGGTGTTTGTATCGTAACCTTTCAACACACGCACTGCAGACAAGTGCACGCCTGTCACCTCACCCCGTGATCTCCTCGGTGATAGTGTGCTCCACCTGCAGCCTGGCATTCACCTCGATGAAGAAGTGCTTTCCCGTCTCGTCCAGCAGAAACTCCACCGTGCCTGCATTCTCGTAGCCCACGTGCCTCAGCAGACGCACCGCGTCTGTCAGCATTGCCTCGCGTATCTGGAAGAAATGCCCAGTTGTATCAGCTTTGCACACAGACCCCATACAAGCGCTTCAAGATTGGAGAAAATACCGTAAAATACCGAGCAAGCAACTACCCAAAATTTGAAGATTATCTAAAAAAATGCTGCTGAAATCTCTGCCGTCACTAAACCGATTCTCAGATTAAACGTGTAAGCATTTAGCACGAGGGTTTTGACTAGGCGAAAGATGGGAACTTCAACCTCGCAACAGTCTGCATAGTTGTTGTCTTCGTAGAGCCAGTTTGTTCTCCTGGACGTCGGCAGTTTCAGATGCAGCACCCCCAGCTTCTCTCGATTTCTGCCTACGGTCCACATACTGTTGTCTTCGAAGAGTCAATCTTTCCTTACAGATGTCAGCAGTTTCAGGCAAACGGCGTCGTTCTTGCACTCCAGTTTTATGCTGTCGCGTATGTCATGCACACTGGGGAAACGAAACTATGTGCCTAAGCCCCCATGCCATCGTCAGAGGAGTGAGTGTGCGCCAACAGCGGCGCGTCATTGGAAGCGCGCGAGAAGACTCTTTCCCTCTTATGTTAGAGGAAAAGTGTACGTAATGAGCAAACAAACAAAGCAAAGAGCACGGCGGCCACCATGCCGTGGCCTCGCGACGCCAGTCTGCCAGTCCAAATCAAAGACAGCTGCATGCACCAGGAAAATAAATGCTAACGCATTTAGGAACTGGAAGATGGGTGTCTGTTAGGTCCGACCAAAAATGCAGAGGGTGAACAATGTAGGTTGGGCTTCACTATTGCAGGCGCGACACATGAGTCGAGCTTCACCACCCTGCACCGGCTCACATGTCGAGCTTCACCACTTTGCACTGGGGCACGCGCGTCAAGCTTCACTGTTTTGAACCGGTGCACAAACGTCAAAACTTCATCATTTTGCACAGGAGCACAAGTGTCAGTTCGCCGAGCGTCGCACCGACACGCTTCACCGCAATGCACTCGTGCACATGCGTCGCGCTTCACCACTTTGCACCGGAGCACACGAGCGAAGCTTCGCCACTTTGTACCTGTGTGTGGAGGATAAGCTTCGACGACTGCATTGGCGGCCTCAGAAATGCAGTCAAAGCTGGGGAACCTTATCAGTTGGCTTGGTGGGCTTAGAAGTCTGGGCTGGCCTTTTAATATGCCCTTTGCTTATTTTCCAAACAACTGGGTACTCATTGTGACACGGGTGCATGCTTGGCATTTTACGGAGTTTACAAAAGTACCAGATGGTAGACTAGTACTGTCCAAAGCTATGCAAGCGTCCACCCAAAATTCGGCTGTAATTTTAAAAACTTGGGGATAGGCACTTGATAGGTACAAGAGAAGACTCTTGAAAGGGCACAGAGAAGGGTAGACTTCACTGCTTTGCATCGACATATTTAGATAATTTCAGTAGGCTAGGTGGACCTAGAAGTATGGGGTGGGTGCTTCATATGTTCTTCGCTTATTTTTCCAACAATCAAAAAGTAGAGGGTGTGCACTTAATGTGACATGGGTGCATGCTCGGCATTTAATGGTAGTAGTAGTAATTTCTCATCTGACTTTTTTATTAAATGTTCACATCTGCTGTAATTTTGTCTGCCTAGCATAGATATAGGCTACAATTTGCCCTGTCTATTTAAATTTAAAAAAAAAGCATGATTTTGTGTTAAAGATTTTTACCTTACTTATTTGCAAAACCATATCAACCGCATTTTTAAGTAGGTGCAACATTGTCTCGCTGCATTTATGCAAGTTTTTCATCAATTACCCCTTTGAGTAGTGCCCATTTGGAAGAGGCCAAGATTAGTGAAATAAACATTGATCTACTCCAACTAAATCCCAAAGCAAACAGGAAATTAAGCAAAAAATATAGTCAACAATATGTGCATGTTAATTCTGGAAGAATCGCAATTCCTAGAGTACAATTCTAGTATGGGCAGCCTATCGAGATGCAAGAGCACTCTACAAAAATAGAAATCGGGGCAAATATACAGTACAAAAGTTTTTCACCTTTGGGTCAAGATTCGCAGCAGGGGCGACTTCGATCACCTTCTGATGACGTCGCTGGACTGAGCAGTCGCGCTCATAAAGGTGAACAACGTTCCCAGCCTTGTCACCTTAAAAAGCAAAACATCAAAACAAGTCACAAGCAAACACAACAAATTGAAAAAAAAAATATATATATATCTGCCCGTCTTCTGAAAACTTTCTAAAGGCATTCTAAATGCATAGCCTTTTGAATGCCTTCTCTCGCGTCCGCCGAGTTTGGGAGTTTAGTGTTCCTTTAGGTGGTGCTTGCTCACTGCCCACAACACTATGCAGGAACAAACGTGGACACAAACAGACCATGACAGTCCGAGGATAGTGCTTACCCAAAAGCTGCACTTCTATGTGCCTCGGCCGGACGATGAAGCGCTCTATGAACATGGCCCCATTGCCGAAGGCAGCCAGGGCTTCGGAGGATGCCCGCTGGAAGTTCTCCTCAACCTCCTGCGCATTCAAATTCCATTTAATTCCAAGTCAAACTAAAACAGCAAATGTGAAGAAACAGTGTGCAGAAGTGTGTGAAAAAGAAAGAGCTATCTGAACACATAAGATATGTGTGGCTATTTGGGTGATGCAATGACCTGCACAACTAACATACTCACGAATAAGGAGGCGAATAGCAGTCAGTCAATCATTTGCATTTTCACGTTGTTTGTTGGCAACCACACAAGCAGCTTACGAGTGACGCCATTTTGTTGCCTACATCTTCACAGGCAGAGCTGACACAAAATGATTCGAAAGTCCAACTTCTTGCATTTTATACACAGTATTAGGGGACATTGTTGATGTTGTTTAGCTTTGCTGCGAGCCATTTTAACGAGCAGGGGGACACAAAGTATTTCCTGTGTCCCCTTTGTTGGGCTAGTCAGTGAAAGCAAGTGAGCACTGGCAACACTGAACTAATACCAAAGCCCTCAATGACTGCTTACGACCGGCTCCACATCAGCACAGCCACAAGGAAGTCACAAGAGGCCTAAAAACAAGGGTTCAGGCCTCTACGGTCGTAAACACTCGCGAGTGTGGAAACCAGACGTTAAAGCACAGCTCCTTCCGCGACCCCAAGTTGGGCAATGTTGTTGACACTCACGCTCATTTCCTTGACCACCCGCATGCCTCTTCCTCCTCCGCCGTACGCCGCCTTGAAGATCACCGGCAGCCCGTGCTTCTCGCAGAAAGCCACGGCCTCCTCCGTCGTCTCCACGGGCTTGTCCGTCCCCGGAACCACCTGGACGTCTGCCCGTAGGTGAGCGATCGGACTTGAGATCGGTTCAAATTATGATGGAGTTTGCACCATGTACAGTAGGCTTGCGACAATTCAAACTCTGATATTCCATACTTCTGGTTAATTCGAACAAATTTCAAAATTTAGGTTGTCCCGCTAACTTTCTGATGTACTCGTAAGCCGCTGAATTCGAACGGCGTTTTCGTGTAATTCATAATTTTTGTTCTCGCGGTCACGTTGCGCTCGCTTCTTTCCGAGCACCCGCGCACTGCAGAGAGGCAATACTTGCAGAGCTTGCTTCCGCGGGTGCTGCTTCTACGCAGTGCACCGGTGCCCAAAGAGAAGCATACTGAACGGGGCTCACATGGGCACACATGAGCTATGAAAACGAGCACCACGTGAAAATTTCCGTCGCAATTTGCGCGGACACCAAGACGTGGCGGCATGTCATAGGTCCAAGTCAGAGCAACCGCGCAAGTTGCTATGAAAACTGCCGCGCAATGCCCATTCTTATCACTCATGCGTCCCCTACTTAATAGTCCATATTAGACTACTTCTCAGCCTGATGAACAAACTTAATCTTGTTGCCAATTGTCATGTGCTGTCTAAACAGTCCACATTAGACAACTTCCGGCCTGACGAACAAACTAAATTTTGTTTTCAGTTGTCATGTGCTGTGTAAACAGTCCACAACAAACAACATTTTTGAGGGATAAATAAACTTGTCATACATTTCAAAAATGTTTCATGTGTGGCATTCCCATTTATGATCAGTAGGCCTATGTAGAGGAAATCATCAAATATATGCTTTGTATGTGTAGCCATTCATATGGCAAATCATAATCTTATTTTGCATCGTATTTAGATGAATTTCTGATAATTCAAACAAAATTTGTGGCTTTCTAGTTTCAATTAATGAGAGTCTACTGTATGAGGCCTATGGGCAAGAAAAACCTGCAGCCATCGTTTCTATCTGAACAATACTGAACGTCAACCTTTCGTGCTATGTCAACTGTCAAGACTAGCTTAGTTCACACGGCGCTACAGCCCTGCACTGCTGCGTGAGCATGTTGCTTCGTCTTGCGTCTCGTGTGCAAGTAGCATTAGATGGTGCCATGTAAGCTATGCTAGCCTCAACAGCATAGCACTAGAAAGTTGATGCCGAGTGTAGGTAAGACGGCAAGAAATGGAAGGACAGAGAGTGCTTTGTTCGTCCATTCCTCGTTATTAGTATTGCTCCCGTTACAACAAATCGACGCGCTCGTTTCTTTGATCGAACTTCCAAGTTACCCAACTTTAATAAGCGTGGATCGGTCGCCGATACACTTCGAGTAATTCGGTTAATAATGCGTGCATTTCGGTAGGGACCATGTTGGACTTCGATAAAAGCGATAATTTGAAAAAAGCAATTTCGTTATAACGAGAGTACTGCATGTAGTTTTTATTTGTTTTAGTCATTATTTCCACCAAAAAACTGCCGCTCTTATCGGCACAATTGCATTAGAATAAAAACCGCTTCCTGTGAAGTCTGTGCGTTTCTCAAAGGTGGCCCATCGATTGCGGCTTCGTCAAGCTACTCACCTGCAGAGATGGCGGACTGCCTGGCCGCAATCTTGTCACCCATCATTGCCATCACTTGGGGCGTCGGTCCGATGAAGCGAATCCCGCCATCTATACACGCCTGGGCAAAGTCTGACCTCTCCGAGAGAAATCCGTAACCAGGATGAATGGCGTCCACATGGTTTTCCTGCATTGAAAAGGGGACGAAAACTGGGTCAGCCGAGAGCACTCGCTGCCTAGTTTTTTCTTAAAAGTAAAACTTTGCCTGGCTCAGACATTGTCAAATAACATGGATTCTCTATGGCCTTGGTAAGGTGTGACACACACCGACACAAGCAAAGCAAGGTCCATGCAGAATTCCCGTATACAAGCCATCGCTTTAAAAGTGGCCCAAGGCTGAGACGTGCAGTCGACTCTAAGTAACTCCAAGTTCCCAGGGACAGCAAAGTGCCTCAAACTGATGTAAAATACTGAGCGGGTGCCCACGTCACAAGTGCCTGCCCGTGCTACTTTTGAAATGTCTGTAAGCTAAGCGTACAAATATGACATGTCAAAGCTCACCTGGCTAAGTGGGATGCTCCTCTGTGTTAGCCGCTTCTACGAGCACTCTGGTGAATAAGCCTATCCCATCACATGGCCCTTTTGCATCTCGCTTTTGAACCTAACAAGCGTCCATTCCCCAAGTGTTTTTTCAAGATCATCTCTAAATATTGAGTGGACATTTCCTTTATAGCAAACATGCTTCAAACCAAAAAAAAAAGAAATGGAAAGAACCAATTTTCATTTTTAATTTCACTGGTGTTTGCTATTGGCTGTACCTAGTCCAGCTCAAAAAAGGCTCCCATTGGATGTGTCATATGCAAGGTTCTCGGTGTTTGGTACCAAGCCAAATTCTGGTAAGACACCGAACTTGCACATTCATGTCTCGTTAATATGGACCTCGTTAATATGAATACCCCACTATATAGACCAAACTTTCGGGGATGAACTGGTTAAATATATGAGAATTCTTTTTCTTGTTATTGCGGAAGACTCGCATTATCGCCGATTTTTCGGAAAAACGGAGGTGTTCATATTATTGAGACATGACTATTTGGTACTTGATCGTGCTGGTTAATATATATTGTAATTCGTGATGTTTTGCTGAGGTAGGCCTCCCATATCGGTGTGGTGATATCAACGACAGACTCCAGGCTCTTGCTGTAGGAAGGTCTGCTTGGGATGAAAGACGGCAAAGATGTGACATTAAAAATGGCAATAGCAAATCCTTTGCAACAAAAACCAGTTTGTGAGAGGTGATGAAAGACGGCAAACAAGAGCAGCACAAAGGACGGCACCTGAGCGATCCTGACGATCTCGGGGATGTTGAGGTAAGCCTGCACTGGGGAGAGGCCCTTGCCAATGAGGTAGGCCTCGTCCGCCTTCTGCCGGTGCATGTGCATCTTGTCCTGCTCCGAGTAGATGGCCACCGAGCCGATCTTGAGCTCGTAGCATGCCCGGAACACTCGGATGGCAATCTCCCCTGAAAGGGTTCACTCATTGTCAGGGAGTGCCTTGTTGGAAGATTGTAAGGACCCGTATGTATGTCATGTCCCGAAAGATAGCCCACCCCAAAAGATAGCCCACCCAAAAGATGACCAACCCAAAAGATGGCCCACACCGAAAGATGGCCCACACCGAAAGATGGCCCACCCCAAAAGATGGCCCACCCCAAAGATGGCCCACCCCAAAAGATGGCCCACCCCAAAAGATGGCCCACACCAAATGATTGCCCTACACCAAAATACGACCCACCCCAAAGAAGCCCACCTGTTGTGCATATGTGCATTTCACCAAATTCTTGAGCATTTGCTATCCGTTTACTTCTAAGCACAATGCAGTGGAAGCTTCGTGTTCACTGGACTGGTCATACGTCTGTCTTTTGCACAATCACGCTCTCACCAGCACCGACGTGCAGAGCGGGGTCAGGTGGTGAAGGAGAAATGGTTCATTGGCCCAGCGAGCACATCAGCTCCCACCGCAATGCCAGTTTAGGGGTGAACGGAGTTTATTCATGGCCCAACCAATCACAAGAGTAATCAAGATTAAAAAATATCTTCTCAGCAGATCACTAAAGGCCCTTTCACACATATGCATTTGCTTACGACCGAGTTCTTGTGTGATCTCTCACGACGAGAAAACTAACTGGCAGGCTGGCACCATCTATGAGGCGACCCTGGGACTGCAATTAACTAGAGTGAAGGTTTTGAGGTATTTGTGAAATAAAAGGTACATATACTATCTATGAGAAATGATCATCTTATACATTGTCGAAACTTTTTCTAGCCAGGAAAAAAAAGGATGCGTGAGGAAAAAAGGAAATATTCGAAAATGAAGAGAATTCCATGGCCACCCGATAGAGGGCACCACTGTGTTCTCTCGTTGTAAGAGATCCCAAGAGGTTCTACAGGTACTCGGTCGTAAGCAGTCACAATTGTGTGCAAACCAGCCTTGACGCTACAAAAGATGTGCAAATGTTTTTTCTATTTTTTTTTTTTATGTATGCTGCTAAACGAAGAGAACTGACCAACGCTTCTAGAAAAGCATAGGGACAATGATGTACAAAACGCTGCCGAGCAAATTAAAGTGGAACTCTGCGGACAAGTCGGACGCAGTGTGACAGCAGGTTGCGGAGTTCTCCAGAGCCCATTTCATAAGTTGTGCAATGCTCGAATGCTGGCAATTCGACTGCTGCGAAAAAACACCTCACCTCTGTTGGCCACCAGGATCTTTTTGATGGGCTTGTACTCAATGTTTGGCGCGGACGAGTAGGACGAACTCTGCGCGAGGAGTGGGCGTAGCGAGGCATGGAGCAGCGATGTTCGGCGGCTGGCCTGAGCCAGCAGTAGCACGCCCATCTTGCCAAGCTGCGAGTCGGACACGCCACAGAGAACCATGACTCCCTCTATATAAAACATAGTGAGCACATCCGTATTATCACAGTTAATTGTAATTATGTTGTGTATGCTTAGACATTTGGAAGCTAGTCAGCCCCAATGAGCATCCCGTGTCTCCGCCAAGGACGAGAAATTCAGCCAGTGCAGGTACCACCGCTAGCAT
>JAZHYW010049115.1:0-34962 GCA_037355805.1 Ixodes ricinus | reverse complement strand
TACGTATTGCTTCCTAGATGTATTGTCAGTAACGCCAAGACCCACGAATGTCAGGCAGATATAAAACGCCGTAGCGACACATTCAAAACCTGAAGATGAAGATATAAGTAGCCCCAGCCCTTTCTGAAAAATACTTGCAGCTATGATAGCTGCCTTGGGTCTAGGCTGCCGAAGAGCTCCTCGAAACTATCACTCGACTTTGAGGTAAAAACAGAGCTTTCCTAATGTTCGGGTGAAAATATGGAAATACCACTCTAAAGACCGTTTTCGTGTGAAATATGACGTAACTGGGTTGGGGGTCGAAAAAAGAAAAAAAGTAAACAGTGTAAGCCTATCTAAAACTTAAAGAAAAAACACGTATAACCCTCCCCCTCACCCCTCCTTCCCCCCCCCTCCACCAAAAAAAAAGAAGAAAACGAAAACAACTAGGATTAATGGCCCGTGCTCCTTCAAATCTAGCGCCTTCCAGTCGGGAAATAAAGTGATCTGCTATTTTGCCCCAACTCAGCAACGTCAGAATTCAACCTGGAAACCGCCACGAAAAAGCGGCCTCCATTACGTGCTCGATCCCTCCAGCCGCGCATTGGCTGCGCTTACAAGCTCGAAGCTCACTGGACACCGAGGCGAAGGAAGGAAGCGCTCTTCGGAGGCGGAAAAAACAGAAAGACCTCCCTACCGTTATCATCATGTTCTGATTGCCTGAAGCTGAGCAGGTTGGTTATTCATGCTTGCGAGATATGCGAGCTGAACGAAGGTCTTCTATATCTCTTCCTTCGTTCAGCTGGCATATCTCACAAGCATCATGTTCTACTTCGTTTCACCTCAACGTAGCCAACACTACTAGTTCCTGGAACCAATAAGACAGCGTCAAAATCCCACCATCATGGTGTTCGTTATGCATGTGTACTTACCACCCCCTCCCTTTCTAAAGCTGTCAGTGACTCAAGATTATTGTCGCCGTCATTCGATGGCATGTAATTCCGAGCCTGTTCTCTTCAGTCGCACCCGTCTTTTGTGATCACTGATGGACGACTCCAAACACCCGTTCTAACGAAGGTGCAAAAGCGACGAGTTTGTGGACGCACCGGCGTACTGAAGCTCGTGAACCGTAATTGGCGACAACGGTTCGTGCGGTCTTCCGGTCCCCGACGTCCAGATGACGTCGACCAGGTTGCTATCCTTGCCGACCAGAACCAGCTTGTGCTTTTCCAGCTGACCCTTGAGCGTCGAATACTGCGCAGCAGAGAAGAGACGCGTCGTGCCGACTAAGAAACAGTTTTCACACTCTATGGTCTGAGTGCGGCCACCGCTACACTCTAAAAAAAGCCCGTGCGTCTACTTTCCCCCAGAACACTCGGAAAACCAATCACCGCAACTTACGGAGGCAGCTCAGGGAATAACGATGCCGAAACATCTGTTTAGACCAAAAAACGCAGTCTGAGTTGTGACATTAAGCAATGCAAAACGTCACGCTTGCATTGCCTAATGTCACAACTCAGACTGGGTTTTGTGGTCTAAACATATGTTTCGGCATCCTCATTCACTGAGCTAACGCACAAAGACGACAAGCGCCGTTATGACGCGTTTTTCGCGCCTGCTTGATTGACCCCAACGGATCTTAGCAACGGCAACGCTCGGCCTTAGCGTGGAACGAAGTATGGTCCACTGTCAGGCTGCAGCTACAACGTGTGAACCATTACTGTCTGTTTTTCCGGACATTTTCATTGCACGGCTACCCAAAATCCCAGAGCGTTTTAATCTCGCTTTATAAAATTAATTGTGACGAGTCCTGAAAATTTGTTTCTCTGATGAGTTAAGGCTGCAGGGTTTCACAGCGTTCGTCCTGAATGTTCTATTATAATCCGTGACCTTTTTTTTTAACTTTATACCGACACAAGGACTCTGACTCCCTTAACGACCGATAACGGGTATAATAGGCTTTGCTGAGCATCTAACATAAAAGTCTCCGTTTCTAAATAAAATAATATTAAACGAGATTAGTAAAAAAGAAAGACGTTTACAGGCCGTAAATGTGTGCGTAGGTTTGTGCTCATTATTTAGTTTACTACAATCTTTATTTCTCTAAAAGAAAATCCTCACATCCCTTTTCGCAGTTTTCATCTCGGTAGCTTCGAGATGATTTCGAAATGAGCGGTGTGTACCTTCTCAAATTGAAGCATTAATTTAAGGTTTCAACATAAAGTAAAAACGCGCTTGTAAATAAACGGCAAACCGTCGCACAACAACCTTGAGGCGGACATTTTTGTAATAAAGATAGTTATGGAAATCATCAAACGTGATAAATGTGCTGCCTGTAAAAGACGTGAAATCTAAAATGTCATTGCAAGACTTTTGTTCTTTTGCCGAGCGCGCTAAGCGACATTTTTGAAGGAAATATGATGTTGCTTCCGAGCTCGTAACGTCAATGTACCCCTTCCCTCCCCTCCTCTACCCCCCCCCCCCCCCCCCCCCCCCCCAAGCACCCCTTCACAACAGAATTGGTTTTGGAACTCAAAGGGCCACCCGTCGTTGTCGCGGGACAAGCCACAAGTTCCCAGTTAATGGGAATTAATGCTCATTCTTTAGATTGCTATGCAGACTTCCACGCACTAAATAGGCCATCGTCTGCTCATGTCTTTTCCATAGAATGGGCGACATTTTACATAGATTGACCCTTATTTTCAACAGAGTTGTCTGCGAATTAAACGTCATATATGTCTTGGCCCACTCTAAATTTACGGTGGAGTGAAGGCTGCATGCCAGCTGGATCAAACAGCCGTTCGTCTGCAGACACACGTGGTTTGCGCTGACGTCACTTCAGCTGCCATTGTGGTGGGTTGCTGCTGAGCTCGTACCTTCTGCAGCATGCAATTCGCACTGACATTTTTTTCTTCTTGCCAGCTGAAGAGCTTTTTAGAAGCTCTACCGCTCTGAGGCAGCCAGGCTAAGGCTAGTCATGCCATTGACAAAGTACAAGGTATGCTGCGTACAATGATGCTGCCATTTGATGTCAATAGTCCGTATTCTACCGCACTATTATAAGTGCGCCATGACTATGATTAAATGCTGGCTGGAGCAGCATTAACCCCAACAATCAGCCATATTGCTATTACAAAAATATAGTATAATTTTTGTATGGATTATAATCCTATACCAGAGTGTTTCTCAACCATTAATGTTTCGCGGGCCCCTTGTGGATCAGCGCGAATAATGGAGGACCCCGTTCGTGGAGAGGGGAAGGTAGAGGCATAGGTTAATTATAATAATGATTTAATAAATCAGTATAACTTGTGGGAACCTATCATGTTCCTTCCGACCGCATCGTGCGCTGCTGACGCCATGTGGTGATAACATCGAAGGGGCGTCGCCCAAGTGGACAATCTCGTGCCCACAGCGGCGCTGCCTGAGGATGACGAGGCTAGAAAAGGGACGAAGAGACGACAGTTCAGGCTCTCGGCTGCGTGGGACGAACGAGGACGCTGCCTGGCTTCTTGGGCGCGGGGCTCTGGTTGCCGCCGAGCCGGTGACCTGCCCGAAGCTGCGGCCCCCCATGGAAGACGAATGCCTGGCATCTGGACTGCGGCGCTTGGATTGCCGCAACAAGCCGGTGACATTCCCGGAGCCCCTGGACGACAGTGCCCGTCGAGACCAAAGCGGCCACTTGCCCGGAACCACAGCTTTCCATGGACGACGTTTGCACGCCTCCAGACCGTCGGGAAGCCGTCCCATGACGACGTTTGCGCGCTGCCCGCCGACTCCCCGGACATTGACGTGAGGCTTGCCTCGTAAACATTATGTTGGGTTAATAAACCGTTAACCTAGAGCGTGTGTTGTGTCCACCCGAGGAAGGGGCGTTAAAGAACCGCCCACAATGGCGCCCAACGTGTTTCTTCTCGGGTGGACCGCTTGCACTGCTCGGTGGGTTGCTGTTTTTAGAGGAAATCTTTCGCGCTGCTCAGATCAGCGTCGCGCGAGTTTTTTTTTTCTTCATGTTTGGGGGCCTATTTCTTGTACTTTGATTATGGTACGCATTTGATGCTTCCTTTTTGTTTTTGTCTTGGTGTTGTGTGTTTCCGGGAGGCTGCTAGACACATTCTAATCAGCTCGCTTGCTGACTAGGCGTATTTTCAGGGCGATGCGTGATTTTCTTTGTTCGCTGTCATTGCACGGTTTGCGTTTCGCTTTCGCTCAAACCTGGCTTGTCCCGACTCTCGCAACAAGACTTCTTAGTCATGCAGTGTCCGGGTTTCGTCTGGGGGAGAGTGAGAGCAGGTTCAACTTCGCCTAGTGGTCCTGTGCGGGGACGTTTGTTTTTGCTGTCGATTGCTCATCGCGAGTGGCGGTTGGTCTGGGTTGCGTTCTTTGCTCTGCTCCTCGCCGGTGACGGCACTTGCAGCAAGACTTCGGTTATTGCAGTATCTGATTCGGTTGGGAGAGGGGGCGTGGTTGCGTACCGGACCGCCGGTACGTCGCGTTGTGCGGTTACATAGCGACGTCTTCCGTGAGTCATTCGGACCCACTATGGAACGCCTGCGCCAGTGTTGTGTTTTATTGTATGTACGGTCAGCCCAAGAACTGTTGGAATGCTGTTGAGCTCATGCCCGACTAGTTCAGTCACTCGCGGGAAGTCGTTTCTTTTTAGTGTCGAGTGGTTGATTTTGAATGGTGTCGAGACCTCGGTTCCCAGGTCTCGTCTATTAAGAGGGGGAGTAGTGTGGGAACCCATCGTGTTCCTTCCGACCGCATCGTGCGCTGCTGACGCCATGTGGTGATAACATCGAAGGGGCGTCGCCCAAGTGGACAATCTCGTGCCCACAGCGGCGCTGCCTGAGGATGACGAGGCTAGAAAAGGGACGAAGAGACGACAGTTCAGGCTCTCGGCTGCGTGGGACGAACGAGGACGCTGCCTGGCTTCTTGGGCGCGGGGCTCTGGTTGCCGCCGAGCCGGTGACCTGCCCGGAGCTGCGGCCCCCATGGAAGACGAATGCCTGGCATCTGGACTGCGGCGCTTGGATTGCCGCAACAAGCCGGTGACATTCCCGGAGCCCCTGGACGACAGTGCCCGTCGAGACTAAAGCGGCCACTTGCCCGGAACCACAGCTTTCCATGGACGACGTTTGCACGCCTCCAGACCGTCGGGAAGCCGTCCCATGACGACGTTTGCGCGCTGCCCGCCGACTCCCCGGACATTGACGTGAGGCTTGCCTCGTAAACATTATGTTGGGTTAATAAACCGTTAACCTAGAGCGTGTGTCGTGTCCACCCGAGGAAGGGGCGTTAAAGAACCGCCCACAAACTAAGGGATTAAGTAGACTGCTGTCAATGACAAACACAGGAGAAAGTTCATCCGAAAATTGGAACGTTTCTTCTCAGTCTGGTAAAAACAACTTCCATTCCGGGCTTGACTGATGAGGCAGGGCTTCGCGGAACACTAGATTGCCTTCGCAGACCCTAAAGGGGTCGCGGACCCCGTTTTAAGAACCACAGCTATATTATACTAGCAGTACATATTATAGAAACTACTTCGATTGCAACATATTCTAAGGAAAATATGATTAAACTCAGCATTAGTCATAGGCGGAAACATATAGTCAACTGGCTGGAGAACACAACGGGACCGGGCATGCGTATACGTAACTCCTACTAAACGTTTGCTCTACGGATGCACAAAGTGTGGCAATGACAAGACCAAGGCATAATTTATACGACGCCCTCATTCATTCGAGGGTTCAAATTACCGAAATCCCTTCTTAAAAAACCCGGAAACAGGGTGCGAGGCTGGTTGTTTTCAAGAGCCAATCAAGATCCAATCACGAAACGATGTTCGTACGTCTAGAGTTTCTGCACTCCGTTTCGCTCAAAGTACGATGGGCCGGTCAAGCAGCTGATCATCGTCACGGCACTCTCTGGCCCTCGCTATCAACTACTAATCCAATCACGAATAATAAATACGTCGCTATCCTGCGTTTTTTTTATTTTTATGCTCGTGATCGGCTTAGTTGCGGTGAAAGCAAGCGCACAAAGACAACGAGCGCCGTTTCACATAAGTGAAACGGAGCGTAGGCAAAGGACGCACTTCGTGCTTCTTAAGGTAGACACCATCTTTTTCGTGGCGGCCGCCACGTTGGATTTTGACGTAGGTGAATTTGGGAAAACAAATATCAAGTCACTTTATTGGCCGATTGGAAGGCGCTATAATATAAGATGTTCGCGCAAAATAGTTCCACCTTTTTTATTTGCTATACATTGTTCTTGATAGTTTTGCTTAAACGTTACTTTAGTTTTTGTCGCCATATACCCATGTACTTGGATCATAGTTCGACGTGGCAAACTGTCAGACGAAAATCGCCTATACAAACATACAGCACGGCGCTAACTCGGCACTTTAGACATAGCGCGGACTTCCGGCTATATCAGCGCAGTATCGGGGCTCCGCTTGTATACGAGACCCGGCCATTTCCTGTTCGCGCACAAAATGAAGCGCTAACATGGTGCTGACACAACGGTGAGGCTGATGCCGTATATACTTTGAGGCGCGAAGTGCGCGAAGGTGCAGAGTTTAGGGAGCGAATGGCGGACCAAAGAAGCAAACTGAACCGAAAATGTCATTCTTCTCGTGAAATGTGCGTCTTCGTGCGTGGTGGTTGTTACTTTACGTGCGTCTACTTCTCGCAGAGAATTCTGAGAACCAGTTATTGATCGGTAACTCAGGGAACCTAGCGAACGACCATGCCGAAAATATGTTCGAAACGTAGAATGCGGCGTGAAATAGGACATTAACCCCTTGAAAGCATTATCTTCAGTGTCTTATCGAAGACCCCAATTTTTA
The DNA here is from genome assembly GCA_037355805.1 of Ixodes ricinus. NCBI lineage: Eukaryota > Metazoa > Arthropoda > Arachnida > Ixodida > Ixodidae > Ixodes > Ixodes ricinus. The sequence goes on along the minus strand of JAZHYW010049115.1, from coordinate 28,133 downwards.
AACATATTTTCGGCTCTCGGCATTCGTCGTAGACTGCAAGAACTAAAAGTCGGGAGCTCTTCGTGGGTCAAAGTGCAGCTCGCAGCTCCCTGGTCAACATTCCACCATTGCCCTCCTTGGGTCCCTAAGACAAAAAAGAGTTCTAGAATTAAAAAAAAAAAGAAACTCAAGTCTTGGCAGCCTTCTACTACATATATGACTACGTACTAGGACTGCTTTTTGACACATGGATTTGACCAGTGACCCTGTTTCCTTTATTGTTTTAGAAAGAATTTTGAACCGTGTACACGCAACGCGCGTTAGGGGCAGTGGCTGGTTAGCCTAACCATGTATTCATTTTCGCTTAGCGGTTGAAGAAACGTTCTGATGGCTGGTGTAATTTGTAGAAAGGACTGTTCCCTCCATATTGTTTCTCGTTAAAAGTAGTCCCCCCCCCCTTTTTTTTTCCTGCAGCTTTCTGAACTTTGGTAGCTTTGTTCGGTTCCCCCACTCTGGCCTGTAGTGTACCCTCACTCTGGACAGAGCCTCCCCTCACTCTGGCCACCCCTGCTATAGTTCACCCAACCGTTCTTAGCATAGAACAGGAATAAACAGTATCACTGATACAGAGCACGTACGAAACCACCCAATCGCAACGAACTTTGTGTGGTCTTCTCTTTAGCTTGTCATTAGGCTCATTTCCATTCTAAACTCACGCTAGCTTTTTTTTCTGTTTTCGTTCGTTTGTTTGTTCGTTTCAGCTTCGACTTTGATGGCTATAAAGTGATGTCTCGTTAATATGGACCCCGTTAATATGAATACCCCGCTATTGGACACTACTTTTTGGGAACAAACTGGGAAAATACATGCATTTTTGTCTCATTATTATGGGCAACTCACATTATGGACGATTTTTACGGGAACGGAGGTGTCCATATTAACGAGACATCACTGTATATGGATCCTTCACAAATTTTTAAGGCGGATTTGTGGCGTCTGGCTGCCGTAACGGGCAGCTCGAACATATTTAACGAAGAATCAAGTTGACGCCCAGATGCTGTCGAGGTACTGGTAGCATGCGACACCTAAAAGGGGAGCGCCGCTCCGTCTTCGCAGCTGCTGGGGATCGCCACCAACGATAGCGTCCACGCTACGCCCCGTGGTGAAGCGTTGCCCGTTCCGACCTCATCCATATCCGCCCACAGCGTCTTGGCCACGTCTGCACCTTCCCGAAACCATGTTTCTGGCCTCTCTCCAAAGTGGTAAAGGATTGGCACCTTGAAATTTTAAAACCTAATCACGTCCAACTTTGCATCTGTGTCTGTTCACACGTGATTCAACTCGCAGCAGTGATCGGAGCTCGGGTTCGATCGTACCACCGGCAATTGCAAGCGGCAACGATGGCAGCACACCGTCTTTTTTTTTTAGATTTGCGATTAAATATGGAAACTACTACGCCCTTAGAAAAATATGGATCTACTTTCTAGCGAATGTCTCTCAAAAATAGTGTATAGGTGTATGCGTATTCTAAAGAAAATGTATCGCACTTTTCTATCTATTGTCTCTAGTTTTTTGGCCGCTTTTTCAGAAGACATTCTATAGAACTTAGTTATAGAAATTGGATAGAAAACAAAGCTTCCAACAACGTCGCATGGGCGCTGCCATCTTAGAATCGCGCGATGCGGCCGCCATTAGGTTGCTCCAACTCGTCGCTCTGCTGTTCCATCCGCGCTTTGGTGGATGCGTTGCATTCGTGTTTTTCATAGCGTTTTACCGCATTTCTTGCTTCACTCCGCAAAGTGTCGTCTAATACCAAATTTCGTACATAATGTTTGTGAACAACTTCTGAAGTTAACTGCTTAGCAGCTTTTAACTATTTTCACCGTCGGCGTACCGGGTACGTGTGAAGAGGCTATAGGCACAGGAATCAGCGTTAGCACTCACGCACGTTGAGTATGTAGATGACTCTAAGACAGCAAGAGGGTTCAGCGGCCAATTACTTACGCAAACGAAGGGACTTTCCATACTAATAGCGGCAGAATGTTCGCAATAATAATGTAGTACGTGGCGCTTTGCCAGGTATACTTTATGATTGCAAATTTATGATATTAAGGAAGGTGACAGAACAGTCAGCATAAGAAGTCAGTATATGTGTTTTTTGAAAGAATCGTGCTTTGTATTTTGAACTGGTAGAAAACAGTTGCTTCTAAAGATATTGGAAACGCCCGGAATGATAGTTTTGCAATTTTATCTGATGAGGAGTAATAGTACGTCAACATCAGATGACTTGTTTGTTCATAATATCACAGCTACATGTGTTTGATGTTCTCAATCGTTTTTCCGATATAAGCAATCGCTTTGATCGGTATATTAAGCATTTAAAAAAACTGTACATCGTGCTCGGGCACATAGGCCTGCAGGTTTTCAATTCTTTAAGTCTAAAGGTGAGGCTTGGGCGAGTTGGTACATACTTCGGAATTAAAGAGCGCGAAAAGACGAGGACCAGACAAAGAAGCAACACCGGACGCAGCGCTGCGTCCGTGTTACTTCTTCGCCTGGTCCTCGTCTTTTCGCGCTGTTTTTAATATTTTATTCTTTTAATTATATTTTAATAACCAATGGCATTCAAATAATATAAATCAACACAAAGTTTGGGGCTCCCCGCGTGAGCAACTGCCACAAACAGCTTAAGAGGGCCTGGGGTGCGCAGTATGTGACACCAAAAAGAAGCCGCCTGCATAAAAATCATCCGAGCGCAATGTTGTCATGGCAAATGTAGATTTCTTTCAGTGGTTGGTGATGCCCGAAATCTGCGATGTGCATCTGTTCAAACAAATAATTATCTGTCCACATAGGTTCACGGAGCGGCGCCTGGTATTCGATTTCAGCCAGGTTTGACGGACGTCGCTTCTCATGCGCCCTTTAATTTCATTTGGGAAATTTCGACGGAATACAAATGTCTGACTTAATTTAACGGACCTGTCACTTATAATATATCTTGATAACGTCGAAAGCAAAAGCCCATATAACAAAGAGTTTATTCCTTAAAGCAAATATTAAGAGAAAAGAGTGGTTTATTTACACTCACAAAAAGATCAGCCTAAAAAAATTGTGAAACGCTGTTAATGATCGAGTACTGTAGCGTGGCCGATAGTTAAAGAAATTTCCTACTCGGCCTAGGTTAGACTGTCGAAATATTTCTCGAGTACTTAATTTATTCGAGGAAAACAGTCTCTGATAAAATATCACTTCTTTTACTCCTGCATCATACAGAGTAGATGCCCACTATCAGTCTCAGAATTTCCCAAAAAGTTCGTGTCCGCGAAAACCAAACAATGAGCAGTAAACGTGCGAGTTCACCCCTTATTCACGATTTATCACCTTATAAATCAAGGTTGTGGACGTGCTTTTTGACTATCCGTTAATTTATTCGTCTCTTTATTTGTTTATTGTGCTTTATATTAATATCAAAGGTACGCACTGATAACGCAATACGCCATACGCAATGTACATAATTTTTTTTAACGCTCGCAATTTTGGGTTTGATGTTACTTCGTTGTATTAAAGTGGCTCCATATTACTGTTTCCTTTGCTGAGTGGTAAAAGGGAGGCATTGGTATTTGAAAATCATGCGAAAACGACATAAAACAGCAACACAACCGCGTGCACGTTGAAACAGAAAGCAACCGAATTAAACCAAAATAGTGGTGGCAAGTACGCCAGCGCCCTTATCTGCCGGTCAAGCAACTACTGATATGGAAGGTCTATAGGAAATTGTTAAGTTTTTCGCGCAAAAAGTAAACTGTGAACATCAATTTCAGGTTTGTCACAATACATCCACGGAAACCTGCACTAGCCCCTTGCTTTGTGCACATACGCAGATATCACAAGTGCACACGCCACGGAGCACTCATAACACTACTAATTCAGTAGTGTTGGATGCTCTATCGCCATATATTATTCTATCAAATCTAGTCTATAGAACCTTTTATAGAAATATGGAGACAGAACATCTATTCAGACGGGAAGGTAAAATTATTTTGCATTTCTATCGTCTGTACTCTATAGACTTCGGTTGAAAGGAAGTTTATATAATATATATTGACAATTATCGATACGACGGGATTGGATAGGAAGGTGAAAGGGTCGTTAAAATGTGGATAGAATTTATGTAGACTGCCTGAAATATTTTTTGTAAGGGCGAGGTGATATTTATTACTGCCAGTATTTGGTGAAGAATACATGAGAATACTTTTTCGCTCCCCTTATTTTCAGATTGCTCTTCGCTCGCTGGTGGATCGAGTAGACGTGCTGGTATCGACGTCATCGCAGTTGTTTTCGCTAGAGCGTGGAAGGGATCTCTATTTTCAATTTCCAGCTTGTGCAAAAAAAAAAAATTAAAACAAAAAAAGTACTCGCTTTAACTATTGTTTTGAAAGTTTTGCGTTCGCAACTCCAACGCCTTATTGAGTGCGGGGCGGTAGTTCCACGATGGCGGAAGAGACGGGGATTGATTTTCCATTCGCCTGCTCGCTGACGCTGGTCAGTGAGCTTAAATTAAGTTATTTGGTTACAATGGGGAAACGGCCAGGGCATGAGCGTATCACAGATGATCGGAGATGTTCACGTGCGCTAGCAAAACCAGCGTGTTTTCTTTTTGTTTTTTGTTTTTTTTAATTTTCGAAAACATTACATAGCTTGTGATGCTTTCTGGAGGGCGAGCGCGTTTTGAACACCGGTCAGATCATAGTATGTGGCAAAATATTTTTGTTGGTGGTAAAAATATCGTGTTGTTTGCAGTGTAGCCTGTTCACCAGTGCTCTTAAACGTGAGCCACGCATGGTGACAACTTCTTCTAGAGCAGCGTTCACACGTGTTGATGTCTCTCTGTCAGAGGTTAACAGCTCGCTACACACCGTCGCGGTTTTAGTGCTTTGCAACACGTGATCAGCCTGCGCCATGGTTACTAATTAACAGTTATAGCATAGCGTAACCGCAGGTGAGGCATTGCGACCAGAAGTACGCATTGGCCGACCGTATATCAGCGCGCCAGCGAGCTCTGTAGTAACACTTATGAAAGAAATTCGTAATAACGCTATCGGCGGTTTTATGGGTTTTATTTAATGCTTTTCCAAAAGAAATATTGAAATATAGAGTATACTGCACCTGTATACCCTGTCATCGCATTGTCGCGACCCGTCTCGCCAAAACAGTCCATTCTAACCACTCCTCTCAATCGGCCCACAGACGCGCTTAGAAGTGTTTATTTATTGGCCCTTGTAACTAACTAGCAGCAGGTACCGCGTTGTCTGTCTTCTGGATGTGCGTGGAGCAAACGGTCATGTTCCTTGTCACGGACTTTTAGCGCATAAAATACGAGCCCCCTCCCAATGTCTATCGCTACATGTTGCACCGTTGAGCGAGCAGTCCTACCATATACTTTCTGAAAAGACTAGAATTTTCGTAGATCGTACACACGAACTCTGCACTACTAGAGGAAGCCTTTGTCGTCCCGTCAAACAAAGATTGTGATTGCGATCGCAGGACCCAAAATCCGCAGCTTATGCGATGTACTAAAAGCCCCAATGGCCAATGAATTAGGTATTTTCGTGCAACACTGTCGCAAAGTGGATCAACAACAAATCATCTTTTAATGCACTCGCTTTTTCGTGAAAACCGCATGATGCACGATCACGCCGTCTAGAACAGTAGCAGAAAGGCCGACGGTTTCTGGCTATGTTCCGAATATTACCCAAATGGATCCGAGTTACTCCGGCGGGTCGCGTCACGCGACAACACAAATTGAAAAACGCTGAACACGGGTAGGTTTGGAACGCCAACGTGCAAAACCCTTACCTCGGACTAAGATCGAGTAAATGTTTGCAAGACGGCTCCAGCCACCGCCTCCGCCGCCATCCCCGCTCCTCTGGTTATTCGGTCGTCCGCTAGAGGGCGAGCGGCCGGCTGGAGTTGGGAATAGCGCCGTGCTCAAGTAAGCTGATGCTGACTACAACCTAAGGTCGGTTGCTACACCGGATGTCTAAGCGAAATGCACCATTGTCTTGAGCACGCAATTGAAGCACGAAATTGAAACACTTCAGGTTTGGTCGTAACCAGTATAAATTAGCTATTCGCTTCTGACGCAGCGTTCGGCTGCGACTCGTGCTCAGTTAGTGAAGTGTCCTGCCGAACGATGAAGCAACACTCGCGTTCAATCTGTGACGCACGCTCGATCGATGTAGACGACGTAATAATCCAGTGCACAGGATCTTCTGCTTAGATAAAGCGCAGAGCTGTGCGGCAATGCAACGGGGTAAGTTGGGCTAGTCCGTCTTGCGTGGCAAAGAATCCGAAGAAAGCTCTCTTTGCCAATAATGCGCATCTACTCTCTGAGAAGATCAAAGGTACATCTACTTAAAAAGAAACAAACAAGAAGACACTGGGAGTTCATTCTCTGGCAGAACGCAATGACATTCACTCCTACCAACAATGCAAAGATCCTGGCGTCTAATGAAACTGAGAATGCGAAAGAAATGCGATGAATGGAGGGACAACCACTGTAACGTTTCACGTGCTCGTTGTACCGTGCAGATCGTATTTTTCATATCTGATCGTAATGTCGCGAAGTTACGCTTTCGCAGCTTTGTTGTGTTAGTTTTACTTAGATTGAGGGCTCCCTCCGCGGGTCGCCCAGTGTAGTCGGACGCTGGTAGCCGCCTTGAGGCGGATGAGGGCTCTCCCTCGAAGTGGTTCACTCAAACCTCACACTTCAGGTATCAAGTAGACACGGTCCGTGCATTTCTTTCACATGTTTACAGCACCCTGGTCCACGCACCGTCCTGTATCAACCTCTGGCCGTCGACTGCGGGTAACAGAAACGAGCCAGATTCAGGGAATTTGAGAATGGTTTGCGTGCGTTGAGTGGGCTGTGTTTTTTGGCGCTATATAGATTTGTTTTGTTGTTTATGTATTTGCGTACTTTGTTTTGCTTGCTGACTTGTCTTGTACGTGCTTGGTCTTGTGATCATGGCTTCGAATGTGTTTTGTGTTGATTTTAGCTGCTCTTGTCAACGTCGTTCGAAATTTATTTTAGGGTGAAGCTCCTTAGGGGTTGGCCATGTCCGTCCGTCCGGCGTCCGGTGCTCCTGCTCGTGAGCTAACGTGCTCACGCGTTCACGATCACGTGAGCACCTGCTCACGTGCTCGTGTAGGGAAAAAATGACGAAAGAAATGATGAAAAATTATGAAAAAATATGTTTGCGCAGTCGACAGGATTCGAACCTGTGCGGGGAGACCCCAATGGATTTCTAGTCCATCGCCTTAACCACTCGGCCACGACTGCGGGACGAGTAGGGGCTCTGAGATGTGGTAGTAACTCGAGAGGTGGGGTTTCTGTCCTGGATGAAACGTTGCATGTAGCCGCTCAACGTCTATACCGGAGAGGGCGCTGCGGTCAAATGCGTATATAATCGCGTTAAACTTTGCATGCATTGGCCCAACGTTTATAGACGAGAGGGCGCTGCGGTCAAATGATCAAATGCGTATATAACCACGTTCCATACCACACATTCTCTTTCTGATATGGATGAAAACGAACGAAAGGCTCGGCATGCTGCGGCTCAGTGTCTACGCAGACAAGCACCACCAGAGATCGCCCCAATCAACATCATTCACCATGTGGAGATGCGGTCAATTTTGTCTTGTGTATGAGCTTGTTTTTGTAATGCTCATGTTTGCTTTATGCTCCGACCTTTTTGACTGGTGCAAAGAGAACCTTCTAAGATTGGTTGCCTGGATGGCTCTAGAATGCTGCTAAACGCAACATAAGCAGATGCTCGAAGCCCACAGGGAGCTCAGCGTCCGGATACCATGCCGTAAATGTCACCCTGCCTCTGGAACTCAACCCACACGTCCGACCATCTTCGGCTGTGGAGCCTTCCGCCCGCTAACTCGCAAACTTGGGACCCCTTAGGGTTGTGAAGGAGTTCGGCTCTCCCGCCCTTGTGTGGATCCTTGCTTGTCGAGTTTGAATGTGGTCGGGGCACCCGGTGAAGGTGTGGTCGAGGAGGACGGCAGGGGAAGTCGCCAGAGATAGAAATATTTTCCGCCAAAGTTTATTAGCGGATTGTCCTTTGTGATGGAGAAGAGTCCCTCTCATAGTCGTAAAATAAATAGCTATATTCAAAGCGACTTATTCCATGAAATAAGCAAGAAACAATCCAGTTTTCATCGTGACAATATTCTCAGTTTTGTCATTCTCCGGGATTCATCTGTAGTTCGCCGTGATTTGCCGTCTTCATGTTTTACAGGGAAGCGAGTTCACAGACTATTTCTTTAGACTGCGCTAACTGCAGCGGTTCTGCTCTCAGGCTTACATATTCTTGCGTGACGAGGCGGGTGTCGACGCCGATTCTGTTGTTGCCACGGGCGATGTCATCGGGCGGAATCATGGCGGCGAAGGTCCCCACAAGGTCGGCGCCCTCTGGGACCAGCGTCCACTGGCAGTCCATCTGGAGAGCGGCTTGGACACGGTAGCGGGAGTCCGTTTGCACGAGAGCCCGCTCCTGGAGAACAACAGCCATGCCTTTAACGAGAACACCGAACATGCCACATTAGGGAGACCTCTCACGAAATATACTTTCCATTTATAGTTTTGATAAAACATTCAGCGATACCTCTTAAACATAACTTCGCAAGCTGTAATACATACTTGTGTCAGAGCTGCTGTGTTCTTTCGGCCACAGAGTCATTCTAAAGTGTGCCAAAGCAAACTTGTCCAAAGACAAAAACAAAACAAAAAATAATAGGGAAAGTAGATTAGAGTCAGCAACTCGTACTCAGAGACTTGTTGTTGCTTATATCTTATCGCAATAGTATAACGCTATAGCAGTTAAAATTTCTAGGTGCAAAAAAGCCAGAGAAATCGGGCGAATGAAATGTCAAGCCACAAAGGTAACTAATGAGTCTCCAAGGCTCGAAAAGAGGTCAGGAATAAGTTTATGGGAACTGATTCGGAAATATTCTCCACAACTCAAGTTAGTGCATTTACAATTCATTAGAGCTTGTTACAAAATAAAAAATACAAGAAAGACTCCGCCCAGAAAAAAAAAATATCGAGGTACACCTAAGCACGTCTTATGAGTTGTGAATGCGAAAGCATGCACTCCGCTCGTCCGCTCTCGCCGATTGCTCGTCCGCTCGTCTGCTGCGTACTTTTCGTCGCCGATCAGCGCGTGTGCTCCCCTGGGCGCGGTGACCTTGGACGCTCCGTGCCCAGGGGAGCAACGGCGCGCTGATGGACACGCAGCGCCATGGGGTGAGCGGTCGTGAAAACTGACGAGCGCTGTGTTCAATGGAAGCGAAGGAAACGGGAAATTATCTGCCGGTTTCGCGCTTCAACTGATGACGTCAGCTCGCTCCATGAGACAGTTAATGCTTTCGCATTAAAAGTAACTCATTATTTAATGCACGTGCAAAGACAGTTGGACATGGACGGATCGTTCTGTTTCTATGCGGAAATAGTGGAAAAAGAACGCTGGCGGATGCTTCGCTATTTCCTTGACTTTGTAAAAATGATGTGCATGTAGCGAGTGGTGCCGTGACGTCATTATTGTCTGGGTTGGGTTTATGGGCACGGCGCCTTTCTGAAAGCTCTGATGGTGCAACACACTATAAGAGGTTTATGGGCGGTTTACAGAAACCAGAAAACTCATCTCGTACGCGGGTGCACGTCCTTTCCGGTGTTCGCAAGGCGCGTGAGCCTCACCCGGCGCTTGAAAACAGTTGAATAATACACCCTTTCCAAAAGTTCATCAGGCAACATTGGCGGTCGCCTTTGCTTGGACACGAAGCGCGTAATTGGATCCGAGTTCACGCCGCGAGCGCTGACGCAGCCCTCGTGTCCAATACAGGCTCAGAGTTTTGGAGAAAGCAATGGCGGACAGGCAATGGCGCGGACTTTTGAAAAGGGTCTGTTGGCGAGAGGAAGCAAACGTACTACGTTCCACGGCCTCTTTTCATTTTTAGTTTCCACGCAGATACTTTTTTTCTTTCTGAAGAAGGTTCACAGCCATTTCAGGATTTAGAAATCACACAGCGTCTCTGCATTAACCACTTTGAACGTCAGCATTCCCAGTTCGGAGGTATTATGACTGCACCGGCACTGTTTCTATACTGCATATGCACTTACGGCGGTCAAAGTAGCCGGGCATCAACAAAAAAATGTTAGCAGTTGTAAGCCCGAGCCACCTACGACCAAAAGAAGTTAAGCGTATAGTTTCCTGCGCAGTGCGCGAAGCCTAAATCAAATAAATGCTACCTGGGGCATCTTTTTGCATATTTCTTACGTCGAACACCATTCAAAGGCACTCTAAGGTTTATTCGTGGGAGTAGTTAAAGGGCCTATCAACATCCAACTACCATATTTAAATATTAGAAAGATAGGCGTTACGCATCACAGAGGTGCCTTTGCTTCGGTGCCCGTGTTCAGTTGTGCTTGAGCCATACGTACAAAGTCTGTCGCTCATTAGATATCTTAGACAAACCCCTTAAGAGAGTTCGTGCGCGGTAAAGTGGCTGCCCTTCGGTTAGAGAGACAGTGCGTCTTGTTATGACTGATGGTCCTCATAGAGTTCCCGTCTCGTCACAGAAGACGAAAATTTAACAAAAGCTGTTCATACTGCGACTTCAATTGAGCGGTTAAAACAAATTGATACTGAACAACAAACAGAAACCAAACACTCGAAATATCGATTTGACCATCATACATCAAGGCAAGGTAAGATTCTCTATTTATAATGTAAAGTAATAACACGGACGTATACGTGTAAATCCATCAACACTGAGCAATAACTCAATAGTGCGAGTGAATTTTTTTGTTAACAATTTACATGAGATTGAAATGGGCAAATGTTCAAAAGATGAGACCGTCTGGTGCGAGTGACTAAATTGCAACAAAAAACAAATACCTTTTCGAAGGTATTTTACTGCGTGTCTGCTTGCATGGTGGAGCCACGTCATTGCAAATTTTGTCACATATCTCACAGGAAAAGTTTTGAGGTACCAAAATGGCTTTCGAAATTAATTGAATCCGACAAGACGAGTTATTGGCGTGGGAAGGATATTATGTTGCGATGGAATATTATAAGAATTCGCGAGCAGTCTGTCAGCGCGGGTGAAGGTTACACAAGAACAAGCGTTCGCAACCCTCGTAAAACTAGCTTTGAAACACGGCATCCGAAAACTGCTTACCTGCTGAACCCGAGAAACCCGAAATGTACTGCCGCCTCTTGGTGTAGTCCGGCACAAATTCACTCTGCGTGGACAATACGATGTGTTAGCAAGGACATCTCTGCAACAGAACTTGATAAGCGAAAACGTGGAGTACGAGTTATGAGTTTGCGAGAACACCAACGTCTTAAGGCTCATCAGATGCTTAAAGGAGGCCTGTAAGCTTCTGGTGAGTCTAGATACTGCATTCGTTTACCTGTATAACTGAACACATTAACACACTGATGCAGCGGTGTACGCAGGATTTCCTTTGAAGCAGAGGTGGGGAGGTGGTGGGGGAGGGGAGAGTTAAAATAATCCCCCTTCTCCCCCCCAAAAAAAAAACTTACAAGAAAATTACGTAAGAGCGCCCACCCAAGATGGAGAGAAAATGGTGAAACAATTTTTGTGGGCGACCTTTAAGGATGTGACATCAAGATTTCATAACAAACTTGCGATAATAAGCATTGGGGCCCCTGCCACAAATTATGTGACACTGAAACGGATACCGTAAACTGCGGATGCAGCAAACTCACGCGTCAAGGTGCAATAAACGAGTAGAATCCGCCCCGAACTCGCTTGTCACACATACCGGTACCGCAGATCGCGTGGTTGGTGTTATTAGGGAGTTTTCGTAGACCGCGTTTCCTCCACTAAACCCTCCGCAACGAAGAAGCCACTACTGCGCGTGCGCGTCAATGGCCTTGACTGTAAAGTTCTGGGTAACGTAGCGGGTTGCGGTGGGCTTAGCGGAGGGGGAAACGCGGTCTACGAAACTCCTATTGCCGTTAGACATCGCCTTATCACTGCCCAGCGGGAATCAGGGGTGGGCGATGTTTCGTAATGTTTACGTTATAGATATTTAGCCAAAATGAGGAAAAAGAAAACGGGATGGGCGATCTCTCGAGACAAGGCGTTCAAGCAAGATTTTCCCGTCGTTTTTTCTTTTTATTTTTCTTCCAAAACTGTTCAACGATTAAACCAACCTTTTCACACTACTTTTCTAATGATAAATGTAAAAAAATGCACCCGGGTAGTCATAAAAGGAAGTCATTTTCATGTTTACACACATTACCCAAAAGACGCCTTTCAGATTTCTCTGATTTCTAGGTGGTTCCTCGGTCAAAACACTCTACTGCTGCGCTCCCGACTTTTCTCCAAATTTCCAGTGGCTTTTCCTTCTCAGCAGCCATTTTCTTGGGATCCCACAGCCATACGTCCAACAGTGTCATTTCCGCTGCCATATTATGGCCAAGGCTGTCAATTTCGTCCAATATGCACGCTTCCTGAAATGATCCAGATGTGTAGACTCAAGGGAGTACAACTTTCGTATGGAAATAATCGAGCCGTCTGCACACTTCGCACTGACGGTTTCAATTAAAGATTCGGCGGCGTACTCACGGCCTGAAGCGGACGGTAGGATTCGGAAGGAAGTAAATTTTGGACAGGGACTAGAGTGCCGCCAACATTTTTCAAGAAAGCGCCTTAACCAGGCATGTGCACGTTCCCCAAAAAAGTAACCAAACACGTTACTCGTTACCGATTCTCAAAAGGAACGCGTTCCTTTACCTCAAAGACAACGAGTTACTTTGCTCGTTACTTTGACGACGAAATACACAACAGCTTTTTTCATGGTTTATCGTTTTCTTTTCTGTAGTCGTTACACTTAAAGGGCCCTGCAATCATATTGAAGCATCTACCTTTTTTGCGGTTTCTACGTCTCTTGGGGTTCGGGCAAGCCAGCGGGCACAGAGAGAGTAACTAAATATCAGTGCGTCATATTTTAACAGGACGACGCGGAAACCTCTTCTACCTACGGGGGCGACCCACAGTGCCGAAAGCGCGCGATATTTGGTCCTGGGCTTGCTACTGGTCAGAGCCACTGAAAGCTTCTTTTTAGTCGAAATACAAAATATAAGTGGCGCGAGCCGTTTCAATTGTTTAACAAAGAAGTTTTTGTTCAGTATTTTAGATCAGAAAAGAAACAAATAGAGTTTATCAAAAACAAATGCAGTTTATAAAGTACGGAAACAAAAGTGACCCGCCGACATACCCGCCACCAAGCGGTGGAAAAGGCGGCGCATACTAGAAAGGGGTAGTGGGATCAGGCACCGACAAGCAGCGAGCGTAGAAAGGTCCTGGATGTACGCGGCGGCGCTGCAGTCGAGGATCCGACCGGTTCCGAGCGTTCCGCAGGCCTTCGGCGAGCAGCTTTGGCTTGCGGTTTGGTCATTTGGTGGCATGGCAGCGCAAAGTGGCTCCCGTTCTGAACTAATCTTTACCCCGTGTTTGCTGTCGTTTGTGGCCAATGAAGTTTCATGCCGAATTAGTGTTTAATCGCGCACCAAATGCAATGCGAGCCGCCCTGGCTGCCCGCTTCATACAGCCTATCCAGAACATGCTTTAGTGGCGCCCTCTCGAGCCGTCGACACGGAGTGCGGTAGCCGTGAGCGCTCGCTGAGCTCACTACCCCTCCTCTAGTTCACGGCCGCTCAAGCGACCAAGGACGTCATGAAGGAGGTTATTTTTTGCTTGTTTTTGTCATTTTAATTTGCCTATAACTTTTAGAATAAAAGGAAATTCGAGAAAAGAAAAGTTTAATTAAGTTAATACGTTTAGTGCGCTCAGGTTCGGTGCAAATTGAAAACCAGTAAAAAAGTACTTGCAGGGCCCCTATAAGCAGTAGCTGCCTCTCGACGCTTTCATCAGTTGTTTCCCTGCTTCCATGAGAACACGTCTCCGGCGACGTTGAAGAGTCGTTTTACTGACGTGCTCAAAGGAACGGCAGTGTTGTGCTTCAGGCAGAGTTATAAATCTGAGATTCCCATCCTCCTTCGTTCTCTCTGCCTCAAAAGTTTCGAAGTACGCAACGGGTTCTGTGCCTTCCCGCGATGGCAGCCTCCGGGTTCACATTCTGTTTGTACGCAATTCTAGAAGGTTCTTCACCCAACGAACCTTATTGTCTTCACTGGGTGAAGGACATTCCCAGCTGTAGAGTTTGACTGGCGTGTTTAGCAATAAACATTTCGATACTGTCATACCGTTTAGTTGTTTATGGGGTTGTCCATTTGCTTTTGTCGCAATACACGTCCACTCGGGTTAAAATTAAAACGAGGCTTTTTAAACGGTGGTGTACACGTTACTAATCAAAAGTTACAAAATACCGTTAGTCATTAGTTGGCCTTAAAAGTATTAAAGTACGTTACTCGTTCCTTTTCTAAAAATAAAGAAGTAACTAAATAGGTTACTCGTTAATGAAAAAAGTAGCAAGTAATTCGTTACTAGTAACGCGTTATGTACATGTGTGACCTTAACCCTGCCCATTCAGTACGAAGAAAGCAGGACTGTGCCTTGTCTGTAAAACTTACCGCCTCGAAAGAAAAAGAAAGCATACACGCGGTGGACTGCAAAGAACAACTTGCTCTTTAAAGCGGCGCTACGCACATCTGTACCGCTTGTTTCAGTGACAGCTCGCGCCGTGATGTCTTTGTTGATTCAGCTCGCCGTCTAGTCTAAGCATTACGTGAACAAAGGCAGAGGGGCGCGGTGTCAAGAGATGAACGGATGTCTTTGTCTCGGCACTGACATCACAAACACACACGCGGTATAGACCTTTTTGTGTACTCTCGTCCCCAGACACCTAATAGGAGTATCCGGTATGGGCGACGAAAAAATAATCCAACGTTTCAACCTGCAAATAGTAAAAAATAAAGGAGAGGCAAAACTAGAAAGTGTGACGGTTACGCTTATATCCTAAATGCCTTCTATTGGCGTGGCAAAGGCAAAACAATGTTTTCGCCCATACTGAAGTGACGTCAATTCAAGATGGCGGCGCACTTGCAAGAAAAGGTCTATACGAAAGTAGCGTATCGCACTCACTGCCCCACGCCGAAAGAGGTGGCGCAGGTGTCCAGCTAGAGTTTAAAAACGAAGGCGAAACGTGACTTTGCCTCAAACATCAAAGAGCGAGGAGCTGCGATTTAACTTGACCGCGGCGACGCAGTGGCGGCAGTAGGCGTTTGTTATGTATATGTGGAACGTTTAAAAGAAAAAAAGAGGAAATAGCAAAAACTAAGGAGGAGAGGCGCTTGCACTGAACACTGAACTCGAATGAACCACCGAGCTAACTTGACGGCGGCCGCCGAAAATGTTGAAAGTGAAAAAAGAAAGCGGGATGAGAGGAGCATGTTTGCTTTCGGTTGAAATTTCATTTTGTTTAAACTGTTGATCGCTGCATTTGTCCTTTTTTTAAATAGTCAGACCTTTCAACTTTCTAACAATGAGAAATAGAGGGACGAGACTCGGCGGTAATGAACTTAGAAAGCGGCCGAAGAAAAAAAAAAACTAATAAAGGTTGTGCTAAGGAAGCGAATTGGGCGAGTTGGTAAACATTTTACATTATGAAAACAACTCAAACGACGAAGGCGAAGTAAGTCCCTTCACTTCATCTTCGTCGTATGAACTGATTTCAACATGTAAAATAAGGGTTGGATTACTTTTCTTCAGTACCAATAATTGGGCTGAGCGCCGAGGGGGGGGGGGGGGCATTCGGTTACGTTCCACCTTCCCTGTGTGCGGCACTAGACTAATGTTTGCGGCGAGCAAGAAAGTTATTTTCAGGGCAAAGGAATTCTTAACGGTTTCCCTTCTTGGAATACAGGAATAACGGCTTAGGTGATACTTGACCAACACCGATGAATAGGACAGTCAAATAACTTTCTTTAAGGCTTGGAGTTAATTCTAACACCCCGCTTATTACCAGATGTACAAAGAACACGAAGAAACACAAGATTTGTACCTGGGACGTTAAAAACATAGCATAGTGCTTAGTCGAATGAGCACCAATATCAACTTTAGGTGTTTACTAATTAAAAGGGAGTGGTTACCCTAGTGGATTGGCTAAGGAAGCTCAAGTTGACTAATTGTAGAACCATTTCACGTACACTATTTACATTGGCGCTGTTGTTAACACAAGAAGTCCTTCTGCCGACGGTGACCGAAGCACGTGACACAACCGAGGACTAACCTGGTGTTCGTCCTCCGAAGGGACAATGTACCCAGCGAGTCCTTCCTTTTCATGACCAGTCGGAGTCGGCGCAGAATGTCGGTTGTGTCCACCCGCATCTGGGAAGGCTTCTGAAAATGGGGTCAAAAGCAATTACAAAGAGAAGCGAGTTTACCACGTTGTTAAATTAGTTGTTCTGGACACCTGTACGTGAAGATATACACCATAGTACAGGATTGAGCAAAATAAAGTGCACACATAAATATAATGTCAAACGTCTTATTAGTTAATGCTTTCAAAACGCAAAAATAAAAAAGCGATGTACCCCGTTTGAGCGTCTACAGTTGTCAAAATATTTTTACAATAGTGAATATCACCCCACAACGCTGTCCACGCCAAGGACGCGCTTCTTGTGTTGTGGCGGTTTTCCCGCGTCACCGTTGTGCACTGCCGGATGTAATTTTAACGTGAAATTTTCCTTGGCTACGTGTTCGGCATTTCGTGAAGCCCAGATAAAAGTGTGGCCGCGAGCCTCGACAGAGATTGGTTGACGAGTGGGAAAGGAGGAATAAGGTGCCCGACGCTGATTGGTTAACGGAGTGACCAGAGGGGCACGCGAGGAGGAGTGAGGCAGGCGAGAACGAGCTCTACCACCTGTGCGCACTGAGGGAGAGGAGCTCGAGAGTATGGAAAGCTCTGAGATCTCCAGGTTTATCAGCCCGATTAGCGGTAGTATCGTTTCATTCTAGGAACACCTATCAAGCGTACATACGCATTAAGCTATCTAATGAGAAACGTCGTGAACGTATATGCGTCTGGCGTCTGGAAACACAGAGTATCGCTAAACGTTTGTGATGCTTGAACGTTTTACATATGCAGCACAACTGCGTAGCAACTTGCCCAGTGTTGAGTAAAGTACATCTAAAAGGTACTTCAAGTAAAGTACAAAGTAAATGAGACGTGATGTACTTTAAGTAAAGTATTAAGTACACCGGGCGTAACGTACTTGAAGTAAAGTACTATCAATACAATGTACTTTCAAAGTAAAGTAAGAATATTTTAACACAATCTTTCATGATGCCCTTTAATTCTTCTATACAGTGATTTTTAACTGCATGGTATGCATTGCCCAGGGGTAATCAGGGGTGCATGACCTATTTTCGAAAACAGCGGCGAATATTTGATAACGTACAGTGGCCACAGAGTAATTATTTTCAGGAATGGAGCCAAATTCAGAAGTCGCTCTTTTGAATTTGCACCCCTTGAACTTGATTGTTGCACCCAAAGGGGTTAAACGTACCAGGAGAGAGCATGACGTCAGCCCCGTAGCTTCCACAAGCAAGCCTCTCATAGAGGAGCATCCTCTTCTTAATGAAAAAAAACAGTGAGTGTGCGAGCGAGTTGGTGATAATTAATTATAATGTGACACCTGAAATTGGGGTGCGAAAAAATGAAGGAACTTTCAAATAGAAGGAAAAGACAAAAGAGAATGTCTCAAAACATTGTGACGTTCTCCTCTGTTGTCTTTTACTTGGACTTGAAAATTTAATTTTTCCGCACCACAATCTGAGGTGCTACATTATGATTATTTTGCTCTCCTAATATTTTAAAACTCCTCCCTTGCGCTGACGGACCTGGAAGTAGCGAGAGTTCAAAAAGCTACAGGAAAGCCGCCCCCAGAACAAACGGAGCGATGCGTCGTCTGCTCACGTTTCTGGTGAGAATAAAATATCCCTCCCAATATTTCTTCGGAGTTGACAAAGCATCATTTCATGATACAAATGTGACAAAGCCAAATTTGCGGAATGTACTTTGAAGTCGGGAATTGTACTTTCCTCGGAAAGTACCAGAAAAAAATACTTTAAGTAAGGTACAAGTACATACTCAGAGAATGTACTTCAAGTAAAGTACAATTTTCCTAGACCTACTTGAAGTAGTACTTAAAGAACAATGTACTTCAAGTACTTCCCAACACTGAACTTGCCATACATTTTTTTTTCTTTCGACTTCCATTTTCAATACCTACGCCGTCGAGCCATCTTCCAAATATGAGAATTCAAATCAATCAATCAATCAATCAATGAATTAATCAATCAATCAGTCAATCAATCAACCAATCAATCAACCAATCAATCAACCAGTCAAAATGATTTTTGATGTCACTTATTTTGTTAGATTTTCGGTTGGGAAGATAAAGGAAACATGAAGCACGTCTTGAGACGTGTTGTGCTAACTTATAGCCTCACTGCACCAGAGCATTACATCAAAGAGTGAGTGAGCTCTGAACGACGGGCGACAACAAGGGTAGGTGGGCCCGGATTGTTTGCTCTCGAGGACGGGCAACCAGAAAGTACAGTAAACTTATTTGCTGTCTTCTGGTAGTGTTGTGTCACTCCTTGAGAGACGAGCGAAGCACTGACCGATCAGGCGGCGATTAGTATAAAGTAGTGATGGACCGAACCTGCCGAACTTCAGATTCGGCAAAGTTCGGCAAATGCCGAACTTTTGAAGGAAAGTTCGGCAAAGATTCGTCAAAAATTCGGGAAATGTCTGCGCACGCGCGAGAACGCGACGGGGCCATGGATTGCAAATGCACGCCATGCAGTCGTGCGGTTACCATCGTGCAGTGTAGTACAACTAGCGGTTACGGCGATGTGTGGTGTAGGCAACACGGTAACTGTGCGTTTGTGAGCGAGTGTGGTTGTCTTCAATATTTTCTGCCTCAAGAATAGAAGATCGAACAGTAATTTACGCAGTCCACTGCGCAAGTGACAAATGATGCGGTGCATTAACGTGATTTTCATGTGGCCTTTCCAGTGATGAAACGAGGTTGTTGAGACATTGGCCGACAATTACTTTAAAGCACTCCTCGCAGTTATAACAATTCTGTTTTCGGCTCAAAAGCAGTGTGTACCAAAACAAAATAAAATTGCTTTTTCAATTAGTGTTACTTCGCGATTTTCATGTATCTGCATAAAATTAAACCGAACTGAAATGCTCGACGTCTCACATCCGACATTCCTAAGTCTCCCCATCTTCCTGAACGTCCGTGTATGTCCTAACACCAGAAACCCGCATTTTAAAGGTTAAAAATGAGAGGTTGCGAGCATAGGACGCACATTTTTATGCAAAGCTGACGCCGAGTTACTCAAATCGAAAAACATGCATATTTACAATAATATCAAATACGATAATATTGTTATCGCTTCTGCTGAAGGCTCAGCAACCGTTGCATCGTTTTCGCACACGAAACGGTGATTACCCGAGAAAGCAAGAACGTAGTATTATTGCCTTCATTATAACAATGTACACACACATGCAGGCTTGCGATGATGCCTCAAAACCGAAACTCTCGCTTCTACCCAACCTCGTTGTCACTCCACTTCTGCAAGCAGTCACTAAAATTGCCAGTAAACACACAAAAACGACACCGATACAATTACCTTGTAGAATATCACCTTATTTAGTAGTAACTGTGTCAATAAGCATTACATGTTGCATTTAAGTTAAGAAAGAAAAGACATAAAACCTTTTTTCGCCAGAAAAATCTCAATATCAAGGTTAAGTCAGGTAACAATGTATTTTTGCCGAATCTTTGCCGAATCTTTAGAAAAGTTCGGCAAAAGTTCGGTTTAGCCGAATCCCAAGATTCGGCGCCGAGCTTCCGATTAGGGAAAAGTTCGGCCCATCACTAGTATAAAGCGACCCCACGTAAAAACGCAACCTGGCCGGAGATGATGGGCGACGTATTCCGGTACACTCGTAGATGCCCGGCTCCCCAGAAAGCAACGTCGATCGACGTTGTAGAGGTGGTCGCTTTTATTTATTACTTTTTTCGATCGACAGGACGGCATACCCCGCTCTGTTTTGTTTAGCCGCTTGACGGCGGTTCGGTCGGGAATGGGGAGGCGCTTTGGGAGTCGAGTGTCGCGTTTCAAGGGGTCCCGTGCCGTTACAAGTTGGAATTCTGCTTGTTTACGAGCTTTTCCTGGTCTTGGGGAAATGGCCGCGGGCATGTCGCCCTCTTCGTTGGATTTCATGCGGAACCCCGGTTTTCGAACCCACGTGAAAACACTTAACTTGCCGACGTGAGGCTGCTGTCTCAGCGCCGCGTGCGTCTACCCCTTGACCCTAAGACGCAAGGCCAGACGTAAAGGTTTGCCGGGGGAACCAACGCCCGAGACATTAACACGTCACCGGTCGCCAGGTCGTTTCCTGGGAGACAAAGTGCTTCAGAGCTCTCGGAGTCTTGTCTCGGAACTCTTCCGTGACGCCCGGGGACCAGGCGCTCCCCATATATTCTGCATATGCCTGGCGTGCCTTTCTTTTTACTTTGTTGCCTACGGCCTTTCACGGTGGCATAGAAGTGCCTGAACCGACATGTCTCGGTGGTTCTCGCCGTCCGCGGATGTGTATCCTCTGTGGCAGATAGGAAAGCCATAAGACGTATTTTATCGTCGCGTTCTGGGAAGCAAAGCTTGGCTTATGGTTCACTCTCGGAGCAATGACCTCTCACCCGATTGGTCGAAAGTGCGTTGGTTCCTCTAGCCAATGGGACCAGGGTCGAACCGTGATTGGCCTGGACGTGTTCGAGCACGCTGTTTTAGACCTTGGCCGGACAGGGAAATATTTGAGTTTTGGAACGGGCTCGTGAGCGACCCCACTTACGTTCAGCTCCCGCGGTGCGCCGCGTTACCTGTCGTGCGCGACAGGGTCCTCATCTTCGCGGCTACAAGGTAGTCGCCGTCCGTACCGTGCGCGGTAGGACCATCTAACGCCAAGGCGTCCCCTGCAGTCTGTAAGCCGTGCGCGGCAGTTTATTACAGTATGCCCTTGTCTTTTATGTAACTGTTTGATTCTTTTTTTTATCGAAGTAAGGTTTCGTCGTTCTCATCAAACCAACGAGTTGTCGGTCGCCTCTGCATCACCACCGACGCATCCAGCCCTCCAGCAACTCAGCTCAATCCACGATCCCCCGGTCCTCGACGGCAACTTCAAGGTGGTCCATCGAGGTCGGGAAAACAACCTGCCCTAACATCTACTGACGTGAAGCCTCCGGGTTTGATGCAGCGGTTGGTGAGTCACTAACCATGGGAGGTGGTCGTCCGCAATATCAACGACCCCGCTGCAAGATGTCGATCCCGCAGTGATCGAGCAGGCGGCAAGTGGCGGTAAGAGTCATCGTCACCTGGAATGCAATGTCGGGGACAGGGTCTAACGGAGAACACGCTCGCTGAGCAGCGTGGCTTGCGGTTTCGCTGCCTCGCTGCCTTCAAAGTGGGAAGGGCCCTACGAGGTAACGACTGTCGCGTTTTACCTACGGACTCACTGGGCTCGGTATAAACGAGCAGTCTGACCGCGTTTACGTCGCCGATTTGAAGGGCTATATCTCCTTCGTGATCAGGAGATGGGAAGAGTCCCGCTCCAGCGGACCTCTTGCGCTTGGCCCCGTGCGCGAACTAGGCGCGGTGGTCAGCCGGTTCGTAAGGATGTTGCCAACAGCTCTGGCCTTCGCAAGAGAGGATGGCACAGAGTGCAATGATTCTGCACGCCTTAAGCGATGTTCAATCCCAGAGAATGCCCGCCTGGAAGAACCACTGGGGAGGAGCTTGACGTGGCACCGCTCATGGGCGGCCCCACAGGGGAGCCCCCCCCCCTGGGCAGAGCGTTGCCGCCACGAGCTCCACGGTCAGCCAGGGCGGCCATCCTGGCTGAGCTCCGCGGTCAGCCAGGGCGGCCATCCTGGATTTCGGTGGTCCGACTCACAGGGCACCCAATTCTGGAGGCGGCAACCCTGGAGGAGGCACGGTAGAGGAGCCGGTCGGTATCGACAGAGCCCCGAACCGACACCGGCGGGAGCAGGTCTCATCTGCCCCAGCCGTTGAAAACCTACCGCAGAACTGGGTGAATCCCGTCCGCGGTGGGGGCGGGGGGGGGGAGGGGGGTGGCTGGATCGGAGCAGACCCCCCTGCCACGCGGTGGCCACGAGGACGGCGTTCGAGGACCAGGGCGCAGTTCACTTTGTCTGTCGATGAAGGAAACAGCAACCGAAGCCAGAGGCAGGGCAGCTTGGCACCATCCTGCCGTCCTTCCGAGGGCATACGCTACCAACTCTCGCCCGCCCCCTGGGTCTGAAAACCGCGGCTGGTTGTGTGGTGCCCCCTTGTACACCCGGAGACACACGAGGCCGGAGGCGTGCACCCTGCTCCCCCTGCCAACGTGGAGGTGGCAGTTCAGCTCCTCGGACGATACAGGTCCGACTCTGCTCGCACCCGAGGCCCGGGGCCTCATTCATCCTCCTGGGGCCACGCCGCCGCGACCAACGCCGTCCAAGGCTCGCAGCTGTCGAAGCAGAGCTCCTGTTGACGTCCGCCTACGGCCTGCCCAACCCCCGTCGCTGCTCCAGGGGCCACCGAGAACGCACCCATGTTCGAGCCCGGCGATTTCCTCTTCGAAGGCCCAAAAAAATCCCAGTCTTCAAGCCCCAGGGCAGAGCTCAAGCAGCGAGTTCACGGATGGTCGGCGACGGAACGGTGAAGGACAAGGTGCTGCCTCCAAGTCGACAGTAGATCCTTCGTACCTTGCGTTGTCTGGTCTCCTTCAGGGCGGTCGAGGCGGGGCATGATCGGGCGGTGGCTAAAGCGGACACCCACAGCGTAGATACAAATACTCTAAAGCGCCGTTCACACACTTGCAACCGAGTAGGACAGAGAGAGACAAGACCAGTTTTTAAGCCTGTTGCGACCGCGTAGGACCTGCCCCGCAGCAGCGCATCTGGTCCTACGCGGTCGCAAGAGGCTTAAAAACAAGTCTTGTCTCTCTCGATCTTACTCGGTTGCAAGTGCGTGAACGGAGCTTTAGAGGATCTTGGTTTCAGGGTTCATCGGTAGTACGACACAAACTTGTTTGGTAGTCATTAATTCAGCGGGTCCCACTCGCCGTAGAGAACGATTTGACGAAGCAGTGCTTGCCTATGCTAGTTCTAGAGTTTTGTCTTATGGGCAGTGAGCTCAAGATCAAGGAAACACTCAACGAAGACTACAAAACGCGGAGGGCAAGCTGCTCGGCTGCAGTCGCAATGATTAATCAAATGATTAAACAATTACACACGCTGCGGTAACGATAGAATCGGACATCGCTGCCCCCTCCTTTTGGCATATAAAATAACTCTTTGATAAATTCTCCTTCTGGAATACTAATAAGGCAAATACCAATCAGGACATGCATCATTTTTATCAACTGTATCTTTTTTTAGTTATTTCTTTTTTAGATTAGTAGAGTGTGGACTTAACCATACCATGCAGTCGTCGTTCGAAGAACCGTTCGTGCTACCGTTGTGCTGGATTCGCTCGGTGAACTGGCATCCGGAGGGCAGGATGACGAAATCTGCGTGTTAAACGAGAATTCCATGGTTCATATTATTCCAAATGAAGTGTTCAATTAACGTGGATGTAAGTTTTATTCTTTACGGAATTTATTTGTTTGATGGCTTCAGGTGTTTTATTGCGAGGAATCTAGGGAAGCTACACAGAAAATGCTCATTCTATTGCAAAGGTAGGACTTGGATTTGTTGCTTCTCGATTAACAATTTCCATAGAACTCGCTGTTCAGATCTCTTTGAAGTTCAGTATCCTCACAAGAAGAAAACCCACATAGAAGGAACTTGCGTATGACGTGCAGGGTTTGTTTCCACAAACTTACAGTATAAGGCGCGTGTTCCACGCTGGGAAATACGTCATACAGCATACGACGAATGTTTAGAGGTACTTATATCAAACCACTTGAGCGCAGCATTTGAAAATACAAAAAAAGGAAATGGCGGGCAAAGATTTAGCGACACGTTTTTATAAAACAGCAGAAAAGATAGACATTGACAAATATAAATATCGATGGATTCAAGGTGGATTTCGGATAGCAGATTTACATTATACGTACAGCCTTCATTCGTAAAAATATTGAAATTTCACCCTTATCGGGCAAAAACTCAAATTTCCCAACAAAACCTGCAACGTGCCACAAAAAAAAAAAAAAAAGAAGAATGACGACAAGAAAGTAATGATCCTTTCGGGGAAAGGAAGGTCTTTTTGCCGGTACCATTTTCATTGTTCGGGGACTTGGCGCGTCCTATGCTTGCTTTCCCCGTGCTGGGTGGTGGTTTGTTTATACGTTGAAATGATGTATGGACGATTCCAATAACAGCCTTCCGTGAGCTGCCAACTTTGTCCGCTGGGCTGTGGGAAACATTCTGAGCATGAAGAGCAGCTCTCTTCTGCGAAACATTAGACGCCGCGCAAGCATCCACAGCCCAAGGACTCGACGTTGGAGAGTTTTAGTAGAACGTTTCGGCCCTCCCGCTATACTAAGCGCTAGAGCGACGCCACTACTGCGCATGCGAGCTGTGCTGCAAGCGGAGAGTTAGCGAAGCTGCGGAAGCAATAGCGGAGGCGCGCTCTTTTAAGACAATTGCGAGAAACGTAGCGCGCGTAGCGCGGCGTGCTAGCGTGAGTCTCGCAAAAACCAGTTTGGCAATATTGGAGAGAACCAGCGATAGAGACACCATTCAAGATGTCTGCTACGCCGCATGTGCCAGCTAGCTTTCCGATCGCGCTTCTCAGGGGCGGATGATAGCACGCTACGGTGAGAAGTAGCCGCGACCAATCCGTTCCAGAATTGCGACAGGTAGCGATTTATCGTATACACGCTAAATACAGCTGCGACAAAAGAAAAAAAAAGTTTCGGATTGCGTGCTGTGAGCAAAAAATTTGACTTCCTGCTCCGCCGCTTTCGTCGTGAAGACAGAATCAACCAAAGAAGTGAGCGAGTAGGCGGATCCGAGAGGTCCGTGGCGTTTTACTTCTTGAGAACAGAGAGAAGGTAAAAAAAGACTGATCACGACGATACACCAGAAGAGCCACGGTTATTGTCGTTCCCGAAGCTTTGTCTTGATAGCTTGGCGCTTGACTCCAATCGGATCGGCTTGGCCAGCTGAACCGCCAGTCAAATATAAGCACTTTATTCGATGAAAAATTAATATTATATTTGAATAAAGACGCTAACTGAAGGATACTAAGAATTTCTTTGCAATCTTTATTTGACGTGAGCTTTAGTGAGCAAAAGCATCACTAGTGGCGTGGCGTTAGCTCTCGTAACGCTCTAATCTCTTACACCACTGATCTCTATTGTAGTAGGCTGGATCGCGGATCGGGGGCCCGTCGTCTGCACCACCGGCGGCCATTACTTGAAACTGGGCAATACACGCAAGTCAATGGGAGAGACAAACAAAAGTAATGAATATTGAAACTTGCACGGTGTGCTCGAAAGCGAGTATTTTATGATGTGCTGCGATCATTATATCGGGTGTTTGAAGATCGAATCGGTATTTGTCAGGCGTTCGAACACCGACTAAAAAAATCAAACGTTCCGGAGCACCTACGGCTGAGCTGGCAAGCTAGCTCGCGTCGTGGAGTAAACAAAGGAACTGCCGTCTATAAGACCGCCCTCGGGGAAGCCCAGATGTTGATGAACGTCGAAAACGTTCAAAGTTGTCAGCGACTTTCCGGGAGTGAGTGAATGCCGCGTAGAAAAACCTTCAAGCTTGTCGTCTGCTAAACCCAAGTCAGCGAAACCGCCACAGACTCCACGGTAACTCTAGGTGACTCATGTCTCATTGAGCTGCACTACATTTTTCGCCCAGCGGAGTCAGTCTCGACCGCAAAACATTATTTTATAAGAACTGTGAGGGCTGTCAGTTTTAATGTTTGTGCACAAGATATTTGGACGGCTTTCTTAACAGCAGTCCAAAAGTTTCAGTGCCGACAGTTTGCTCATAGAGTCCTATGCATTAGCTGGTGTCAAGTGATGACTTCCGGTGGTGCCACTCGACCCTAGCAAGACAAGCCTCGATCCACGATCCAGCCAACTACAATATAGATGAGTGGTTGCGAAATTCTACTAAAACATGAAACCGCGGCTTCGCTAGAATGCATGCAGCATAGGTTGTGTACGGGATGGCGGATAGCTATAGGGTTCTGTCTTTTCGGATAAATCTTAAAAAAAATCTGAAAAACACTCGCCAGTAGCTTTTCCGTCAATGCGGATTTATCCGGAAAACTCGAACTTTATAGGTTACAACTAAAAATAAAAACAAAAATATGATCTTTTTTTTATTTAACTTTATAAGAGCACAGGGTCAGTGATCCCGAGGTGATGCCACATCAGCTTCCTTTGAAATCTCGAACTACAGACAAAAACGGTAGGCCTTTTAGCTCATCGAGTTTCCCTTTGGACAGCGGGTTATCGCACGCAATCTTTATTGTTATTATTATTTTTCATTGGAAACACAGTAAACTCCGAATTTCAGAAAATTGAGAATCTAACAAAAATGGACTCTGATAAACCCCCAATTTTCATCGAAAAACAAACTCAGAAAGACACCATCTGAATTTTACTTGAAATAAACTCCAAAAAACACGGAATCCTACAGATAGCGTAGCGGGAGTTCTTCGCCGAAGTCGCCAAATATTAAGCCCATTAAACCAAAGCCGTTTACTGTATGTACTGTAAACTACCCGCCATTTTTATGCAATCGCCACCATAGGTAAATATAAACGCCGAGCTTTCGACGTCTTCAATTGTTTGACTGAACGGGTTCGTACACTCCAAGAAATTGCAGATTGTTCTTTTCTCTTTTTAGGTTCCAAGATATTTCCAGCCTAGTCATTCTTAGAGCTCACTCTGTAGAGTGCAGTGATTGGCTTTATGTGTAATTAGACGCACCCGATTTCTACAAGCCTGAAACCCAGCCCCTAGAAATAAATCACGCGCAGCTCTTTAAGTTGGAGATTACCAAAAACAAAAAAAAAAGAGCTTGCGGAAATATTCTGTCTAAGGTGTTTCGCAAGCAAGACGCCTGTGTAAACAAGCGGTCCATCAGGCACCCGTGTCGGCCCAAAAATATGAGCGCTACGGCACTACTCCCCCTGCCCGAGCAAACGAGTGCGAAGCCCGAACAAGCCTCCCGGGGTCACCTGGGTTAGCTCAACCCAGATACCAGGGAGAGGCCCCGCCGCTTTCTGGAACGCCGTTTATTATCACTCTGGCTATTCTGACACCAGGGCCGGAACGGACGCTTTCGACCAGCTCGCCGTTTACACGTTGATGGTACCACGAGAGCGGCCTTACATTCCCCCCCCCCTTTGGCTACTGAACTTTATATTCAGTTTACGTTTGGCTTTTCAAGAAAGGCACGATGAGGACTTTTAGCAAACCGTTACCGTGTTCCGCGTGCCGTAACTACCGGAGCCTCTGAAGCATGCTTTTTAGGCGCGTGAATCGCGTTCACGGTATTACCCGGGCGCGTGTTGAAAAGCACGCTTCAAAGGCTCGGGCAGTGCGGTACGCGGAACACGGTAACGGCTCGGTAAGGTTCCCTATTAGAGAGTTTTAGGGAATCGTTTTTGCACATCCGATACGGTACGGTGGGCCCTCCGGTACGCACAGCGCATGCGCCAGTATTTTGCAGTCGCGCATGCGCGTTAGCGGGAGCTTATCGTACCGTATCGAATGTGCAAAAACGGTTTCCTAAACTCTCTATTGACCCTTGTGTTTAGGACAGGGTTTTTCAACGCGTGAATAAATCAACGTCTTAAATTTATAATTTCACGGGAGACAACGGAACCCGAAATTTACTAACTGGCTAGCGAGGTTTGTTTACAATTCATACCGCACATATGGACACCAGAATACAGGCATAAATAATAGTCACTCCTCATGGGGTGCTTGCGCGTGCGTGCTGTGTGTGTGCGCCTGTCTCCATGTCTGCGTGCCTGTGCGCCGTTGACCGCATGTGGGCATGCGTGTCCGTGTTTGTGCGCGTGCGTAC